>WJSG01008782.1:0-27305 GCA_016618145.1 Sanghuangporus lonicericola | reverse complement strand
GTATCATGACCAAGCTCATCTCCCGCAACACGACCATCCCGACGAAGAAGACCCAGACGTTCTCGACCGCCGCTGACGGTCAGACCGCCATCGAGGTTAAGATCTACCAGGGTGAGCGTGAGCTCGTCCGCGACAACAAGCTCCTCGGCAACTTCAACCTCGTCGGCATTCCCCCCGCGCCGAAGGGTGTTCCTCAGATCGACATCACCTTTGACATCGATGCCGGTATGTTACGTTTTTTGCGTCCTTGCCTGTAGCTGTTGCTCACGCGTGGCCGACTAGATGGCATCGTTCACGTCACTGCCAAGGACAAGGCGACCAACAAGGATCAGTCGATGACGATTGCTTCCTCGTCCGGTCTCAGTGACAAGGACATCGAGCGCATGGTGTCGGAGGCTGAGCAGTACGCCGAGACCGATAAGGCACGCAAGACCCTCATTGAGGAGGCGAACAAGGCCGACTCTGTCTGCGCTGACACGGAGAAGGGTGAGTCGACGCGCATGTTCGTGTTGAAGACTGGCAGCTGATGCCTGGGATTTTTTTAGCCATGAACGAGTTCAAGGACCAGATCGACGCTACCGAGAGGGCGAAGGTCGAGAAGCTCATAACTGAGCTCCGCGAGCTCGCCGTCAAGGGTCAGGCTGGCGATGCCTCGATTGACGCCGAGAAGATCCGGGAGAAGGTGAACGAGACCCAGCAGGCCTCGCTCGGCCTCTTCCAGAAGGTCTACGAGAAGCGCAACGCTGAGGGTGCTGCGTCCTCTGAGCCCGGCTCGGAGAACAAGGAGGAGAAGAAGGATTAAGTTCCCCATCTTCTTTCCCACTCGCATCTCTCCTCGTTCGGTCTCGGCCCCATCGCTATCCTCCCCTCCGCCCTTCCAATCGTTCGGACACCTCTCCCCTCATGTCCTCCTCTCCGTCACGTCGATAAGACGGTCTCCCAACGACTTCGCCGTCACCCCGACACCGCTCCCGTCCGCAGTAGCAGCATCTAGATTAGGTATACTCCAAAAGTATGACCACGCTTTTATTGACACGTACATTAGGATTGTTCTAGTATCGCCCACGCTTTGTCACCCCCCGCTCACCAGCATACTCTCCGTGCTTGTTTGCTTTGGTAGTATAGTCCGCATGCTTCACGAGCAATGTATTACAACCCATCATGCATCATGCATTGTGCTGTCCGCTTTCTTGAATTTCTGGTCGGGAATCCGCCTGTCCCTCAGTTGCCTCACGAGCGAACAGTGTGTTCCCCAAAGTATGAGCGAGCGGTCTTGTATTTACTCCGGGAAATCCTGTGCAGTGTAGCTAGCTTGACCGTCACATACGGAAGACGGATGACAGTCGATCCGATTTTACAGTGTAGCTAGAGGAGAGGAGGGTGAGGAGAAACACCGGTGCATTGTTCGAGTAAGGCATTCATGCATTATGAGTCAGCGACCCTGCAGCTGTAAGCCGATCCATCTGTTCACCAAGAGGATACATCCAAGGATTCAACGACCGGCTCTTCGCCCGCACCGCAGAGTTTCCTTGCATCCCGGTATCTTTTGCAACAAGGGACTCGAAGAGCAATGCGTGCAATATATGACATTGCAATAATCGGCATGATACTTACTACTTGTAGGAACTGGATTAGCACGACTAGTATTGTATATGCAAGGATAAGAAAGTAGTGGATATGGTATCACAGTAGCGAGAAAGGTGAAAGACCAGGAAAGACCGCGAGGTATCGACGTGAAGTCTTGAACTGTCCAAGACAGTCGACGCAGTTCAATCGAACTGTGCCTTCTTTGAACCACGAGTGACGCGTGCAGGACGTTTCGGCTCCTGCTGCTCGCGGTCGTCCTCGTCCTCCATCACTACGTTTCGAGCCGGTCGCGGGTCCGGACGCTGCCCGAGCCTCTTCCGGAGAATCGTTCTTGGGGCGATAGTCTTTAGGTAGCTGATCCGGAACGGCATCCTGCGGTGGCCAAAGCTGCGCCATCTTGCCGACAAAGAAGGAGGCGTACAGATGCTCTATCTTCTTGTGATTGTGCAGCAGTGCAGCCTGTCTCTCCAAATTTGCCCGCTCCTCAGGCGTTACCGTCACCGTGAGCTGCGCAAGCTGTGTGGCGTCGGTGTCTGCATCNCCGTCACCGTGAGCTGCGCAAGCTGTGTGGCGTCGGTGTCTGCATCGGACCCGTGTACTAGTTCTTCGAAGGCCTCCTGCATGCCATCGAACCGGTCTGACTGCAGCGTGGAGTCGTCAGCAGGTGCCTGTGTGGGTCTGTCGTCGTTGGACGGAGGTGAGGGTTTCGACAATTCATGAAGAGTATAGCGAGCGCGGAAAAGTTGAAGGAGACTGGCGATCAAGTCGTTGAGGATGTGCGTCTCGCGAGGGGGTGAACCTCCAATGGCAGGAGGAGTGAAGCCCGGAGGAAGAGTGAATGTAAGTCGTCCAGAACCCGCAACACGGATGACGCCGTGATTCATGGCGGTCCGCTTCTTCTCACCACAGTAGTACTCGCCATTTCCCCTCTCGAAGCCGTCGAAGTAGCTGTGGATAAAATCGCCCACGTCATAGATGTTGTGGCGGAGATGGCGGATGGCGTAAAACAAGAGGACATGGAAGAAAACCTCGATCTCGTCCGGAATGCAGATGGCTTCATCGAGGTGGTCGAGCGTATAAGCGGACATGAACTGCCAAGTTCCCTATAACACCTAGATGAGTCGAGCAGTCACACACATGGTAGATGGTGAGCACTCACGGTGCGGTCAGGCTGTCGAGCTGTTTCCGGTGCGTCTGTACGCTTCGATAACTCCCAGTCTGTAAGGATCCCTACACGCTTCTGCACAAGCTGCCCGTCCACTACACTTTCGCGAATGTAGATGAGCACGTTGCCTGCACTGATGTCCCGGTGTACCACTCCCTTCTTGTGGGCCTGCCCATGTGCTAAAACGGAGCGATCAGATCACATTCTCAATCAACGTGTGCCGAAACTCTTACCCTTGATACAAAGGTAGATGAGATAGACAAGTTCCGCAGCATCCTTGAAACAGCTCATGGGGAGGCAGACCTCCTCCACGACAATGCGATAGTGTCGATGCGTCTTCAGTGGACACTCGGAGTGTTGATCTGGATGTAGGGCCTTCCAGACGTCCTGGGAGACCGTCTGCTGATCCCCGACATCACCATGACATACGAGGGTCGGTACGCCATCGACTCTCCCGCCAGGCAGCGTCTCGTCGTTCAGGAATGCCAAAACATCGCCTTCGCGTTCGATACCGTCGTGCGCAACACGCCAGGCGTCCTTCAAGTAGACAAATGGACCATCCGGGTGGTCACAGTCGATGGCGACGTAGCAGCGAGTGCCCCGGCCAGCGAGTTCAGGTGACGCGAAGTGAGGGCGGCCGACGAGGAAGTCGCGACCGTCCACGGTGATCTTGCAGCGGTCGCTCTTGTTAGCGATCGACTGCGCGAACAAGTTACGTGCGTGTTGCCCGATTTCGTGGTCACCCTCGTGAATGGGCTCCTTCGCACGTCTCTCCATGAGGTCGTCGTCCAACGTCTTAGAGCGCACCGAGGCTACGGTCGGATCGTGGCCGCGTTGAGTAGCAGAAAGATGGCAGAGGCGCCACAGGAACCGCCCGAGCTTGACGGGTTCAGAGAAGTAGTTGAACTTCTTCGTCACGACCACGCCAGAGTGGTCCCAACGAATAATACGTGCCATCTCTCCGAAGAGGACGACGGTGAAGAGATGGGCGCGATGCTGCTTCGTGAAGATGAGGGCGGCGTAAGACATGATCTGGCCGAGGTTTTCTTTACGGCGCTCGGCGATGGGCTCGAACTTCTCTGCCTCCTCGTCGAAAGGGTCGTCGGAAACAGAGTGAGGTTTGCACTCAAAGAGGACCTCGATCTCCGACCAGTTCGCTCCGTCATCCCTGTCTTGCGGGGCGCAGGCTGTCGGATACAGCGAGAGATCACAACGCTGCTTAGTGTCGTCGATCGGGTCCACCTTGTTAGCTGTCACAACCACTGTGTAACCATCTTCATGCGCAGACCCGGCTTCCGCCCTATTGTCGTCGTTGTTCGCGTCCTTCAACCATCGCTTGATGCTCGCGGCCTGGGAATTCAGTCAGCCGCAAACCACCAAAGAAGGTATCTCAAAGCTCACCCCAGTGTCTTTGGGGTTCTCTGGTTTTATGGGTTTCTTCGCCGTCCAGGAGGAGAGGCTCTTTGGTTCTTTCTTGCCGGGAGGAGGTGGGATGTATCGTTTCAAGAAGTCGTCGTAGTCAACCATGCAGGTCTTTCCGTACATGCTAATCCTCTTGCCTTCCTGACGGGCCTTGGCGAGAAGCTTTTGGACGGCGCCGAAGTTGGTGGAATTGAATAGCGAATTAGGACGGATAGGGCTGGCCTTCGGCTGAGAGCCTGCTTTCGGAGTAGTCGTGTTTGGTGGGGTATTAGGTGGCGGAAGTCCAGTGGTTGAGGGAGGTGGTGTCGAAGGTGTCGACGGCGTCGACGACGCAGGACCTGTCGAGGAGGAAGTGGTCGGTGGTTCAGCCATCGCGGTGGTGGTGATAGTGAGAGAAAAGGGACGTACGGTTTCATGCGCAGCTTCAGTCTATATATGCACAAAACTGATTATTGTTGCACGCATGGGGTTATTAAATCACGATACTGACGGGACCGCAAGCCGTGGTGGTGGTTATGTAGGAAAGTCAACCGTCAACGGCCAGTTAGGCGCTCATTACGCGTGCAGTGCACGTGGGCGCGTAGGCGCCCGCCGTGTTGCAGCCTTTCCTCATTGTATGATGCGGAGGTAAGTAATTCCAAGGGCCAAGGTAGTGGTTTGCTCAGCGAAAGATGCACGCAATGCGCCAAGTCAGAGATTCTAGACTGCAACCACAACGAACTCAAGCATGAAACGTCGTGACATAGGGTTTCAAGTTGTGCATGTAAACACCTATTTGAACTGAGGAGTACTCTACTGATATCTCGCCGGGCGGCGGTGGTACTACCACCGTCCGACGCTCACACAATACTCAGCTGAGCACACATCACTACTGTGGTCCAATCCCGAACTAAATTGCCTTCTCACGCCGAACACTTGGCCTTCAATTCCTTCAGACGGCTGCTCACGACGCGTCCACCTTGAATGACAGCAAAAAGGTGGTCTTCGGGATAGTCCAAGATGGTGACGTCGTCCAGCGGGTTGACGTCCAGAACAAGCATGTCTGCGTAACATCCGGACGCGATCTTTCCGAGCTTCGAATCTCCTAGCATTAGTGCTGTGCAAGACGCAAGGTAAGCCAAATCCAACCTCACAGTCGTGCCAACACTGTACCTGCATTGGTCGTCGCATGCTTGAGGACCCTTGCGGATGGAAGAATGGAGTTGCGGACGGTGAACTACAAGAATGTGAGCCATGATCGGACTCTGTTCCAGACCGTGACGCGGATCTACGGATCTCAGAGCACTTACTTCTTCGGTCTGCAGCGCGTGCATCGACGTGAGAAGGTCAGACCCACTATGCACCCCACATCACTTCCCGAAGGACCACATCGACGAAGACACAATACACTCACTAGCATATGATTATACCTGCATCGTCCGCTATCTTCAATGCGTCCAGCCCGCGCGACATCACTTGCTCGTTCTTCGCTTTACCATCTGGCGGAAGGAAGTCTTCCCATGGAGGTCGGACCATGATTCCATAGCAAGAAAGAGTCGGAGTGAGGAAGATTCCCTTTGACGCCATCCTTCGAAAGCTCATCAGCAATAAGTACTTGCAGGCAAGCTTCTTCGCACGACGTACAGTTCCGCGGTCTCTCGACCTATCAGGTTGCCATGTTCGATACCCTTGACTCCATTGTCGATAGCATGACGAACAGCGGCATCGGTGTACGCATGCGCGGTTGCTGAGGCGATACGTTTGAGTTCAGACAGTGGTAGGCTCTGGCTCTACTACGAACTAAACTCACTGTGCACGTCCCCCATCTGCGCGCATGTGGTCGTGATAGCGTGAATCTCTTCCGCGGTGAACTGGACGGACTCTATGCTATCCTGTGGAGAGTTAGGCAGAGATTCATTGGGTCGAGCGAAGATGAGTCCTCACCGTCGGAGAAGCGACTCCGCCACCGCACATTATCTTGATGAAGTCAGCGCCGCCTTTCAGAGTGTCCCGCGCCGCCTTCAGCACCTCCGGCACTCCGTCACACGTGCGTCCGAGCGAGTGAGAATGTCCACCACAGCAGCCTGTTCCTGTGTCCCCAGCCCCGAAATCGGCATGTCCACCTGCATTGTCACGCACATCAGGGCGTAGCAGACATCGAGTACGGCAGTATAACGAACCCGTCTGCGACAGCGCTTTGCCGCATTGAATGAGCCGAGGGCCTAACACAAGACCTTCCGCAATGGCATTCGCGAGCGCCTTGCTCGCGCCGCCTGCAAAATGCGTCAGCCGTTTTGAAAACGCATCAGAGGCATCGCAAGTACCTGTATCACGAACGGTCGTGAAGCCACGGAGGAGCATCTCTGAACCATGGTCAGCCATGACAGCCTAACTCGAAGACAAGCCGACTGACCTCGCAAGACATAGGTAGACCTGAGGTGGATGAGTTCCAACGGGGTCTGGGTAAGTTCGCCTATAGACCTGACTCCCGGGACGGCTGTGACGTGGACGTGGCAGTCAATGAGACCCCTGACAAATTCCACTTCGGCTCAAGTCACCGCAATACACCGCGATATGGGACGTGCTTACGGGCAGAGGAACTTGCCACCCAAGTCTGCCTCAGCTAGCTGTGGCTCGATCGTATTGAACTCAGATGGGTTCAAGGAGGCAATCAATCCATCCTTGATAACCACATCTTGGTATCCATCAAGCACCCGAGACTGTGCTGGATCTATGATCCTCGCATTTCGGAGGATGATGCCGGGCGGACTGGCCCGCACCCAAGGCTTCAGCCCGAGCTTTGGTAGGCTGTAAGAATGAATGGACCGCGTCAGTAACCGGACGGTAGCAAGCGAGAAGTACTCACAGAGACTCCCTCGTCTTCTCAGGCGATCCCGGGAAGTGCGCCATACAGATCGCAACTCGGCAGTTGGTAGAGGGTAGAGGGTGGTACAGGCGATAGGTGGTAGACTCGAAGCCGATATGGCAGATAAATATACCTCACATGTGAGAAAGACTTAGGCTCACCTGATACGCCTCCCCGACGCAGAACGGCCCGACGTGGTTGACTCCAAATTCCATGCTACAAGTTCAAGTCACGCAGCGCCCTGGCCGGTCCTCACCGCGAGCAGTGACAGAGAGGATATTGGGTCCACGGTGCGATTGCAAACAATACGAGATTGGTAGATGGCGATACAATAACGATAAATGGCCTACAGATGCATGAACGCATTCGAAGGAGCAAAAGTCCGAAATCCGAGTCGTGAGAGGCAGATGCTGAAGCCTTAGTCTATGTCATGAGGGGCACCTGTGTTAAGGTGCTCATCTACTATCTCGTTAGTCCGTTATTCGACCTTGCGCGGGGTGTCGGCGTGCACGAAGTTCGTCCTTGGAACGGTATCACGTCCTCGCATGGGAGAGTCCTCTTGATCGGCGACACCCGGCGGGGCCTGTGTGGTGCTGTCTCTTCCCGAGCGAGTGCTGATGTCATTCAGACTATGCTCGGAGCCATCGCTGGAGGTGGACGACTCCGAGAATACGTCGAAGTCTCCGAACTCGTCGAATTCCATCCCTCGGCCGTCCTGTAGGCCTTCTTTGAACTCGTATGGCAGCATCACGGCACGATCGATTGCGACGGGGAGGCCGCGGTGGCGACCACGCAGCATGACCGCGCAAATGATCAGCTTGGACAGCGGACGGAGAGCGCCGGAGAAGGAGTAGTTCGCCTAGTGCAAATGATGAGCAACGGCCAACCTGCGGTAAAGCAATGCAACTTACGGAGGGGAGGCCGAGACTGAGGCCAACTGTGCCATATGCAGAGACGAGCTCAAAGACTGGTCAATCACGTCAGAAGGACGAACGATTAGAGAGCAGTCCAGACGCATACCTATAGTGAATATGTTGAACCAATTGCTGTTGGCTGCGTCGTCGAGACCATCCCTCTGAGATCAAGTCAAGGGAAGCTCTGCGACATCTCCACGGAGGACGCACCTCAATGATGCAGACGACGAACAGCGCGAGTCCAAGCCACCACATATCTAATATCCGGTCAGTATAGTCCTTGTCTCCCAACGTGGCATGACACACCGAAAGAGAGCTGCTTCCGCGCATGCATGGCCAGATATCTTCCCCACACAGTAGCGCGATTCCCAGTGGGGTTGAAGGCTTCCTCTTCGGATTCCTCGTCGTCGGTGAATACCCCGAGAGACTTTTCTTCGTAGACGTTCGTGGACCGTACACTGAGCAAGTATGAGGTATACGTTGCTGACCCTACCGTAAAAGTCCTCACCTCATAGCAATGGGGTCTGTCAATGGAGGTCAACAGGGAACATGTACACGTTAGAATGATTGCACTCACATACGCTGACATACATCATGATGACATACAAAACTCTGTGCGATATGTTAGGCCTTGACGGCACAAGATGTGCTATCGACAAGCACTCACTTCACAGCGGGAGCCAGGGCCGACAAAGCCACAGTACCGAAGCCTGCGGCGCGAACAGCAGTCGCTTGTAACAGGCCGATGATGAACCGCACACCGACAGGTATAGAGCTCATCGCCGGGTTGCCGATGTCCAGGACAAGGAAGAAAAACCAATCTGTGAGGCTGAGGATTATAGAGCGGGGTTATTTGTGATCAACGCAGTCGGAAAGCAAGCACATACTTGAGGGCGAATAGCACAGTTAGAAGGAACCATGTTTGATGCGATGGGAACAGGTATATGAAACAACGTCGTGGATGATCTAGGAGGAAGTGTAGCGTCTCGTTTATACGAGATTGTCTTGGTACTAGTTTCGTGAGGATCCATCTGTAATCACGCTGTCAGCACACCTTTACGTGAACAGATCTCAAGAAGCTCACATCTCGAATCGTAATCTTGTTGGTTCAAAGAGTCTCAGTGTACTTGAAAGGATGGAAGCGCAAGACGAACTTACAGTATGGGCTAGAAACACGAGCTATAGTCAGGTGCGAATATTCGTTACTGTGCAAAGGAGGACATACGAATGCAGTGTTGCCAGCCAAAATCAAGATAATCATGAAAGCAATCATAGGGTATGCCTGTTGAAACGGGACCATAGAAGTGTCGACGAGAGACATGCCGGTATTCGTGTACGATGAGACGACTTGAAAAGCAGAAAACCAGGTAGAAGGAACCGCCCTGTGGAGCGCAGGCGGGACGAAATCGCTGTGCCATCGTGGGATTGACATGTAAGGTGCGATCACGATGAATGCCAGCAGTTGAAGACCGAGATGGTACTGTACAACACGTCAATAAGAGCAGAATACCAGCCATACGGGACGTACCACAGCCACGATCCAGAGTAACGCCGTCAAGGCGCGGTATTCAACACCTCCGAGCTCTTCAAGCTGTTCACGGGTGAGAGCTTGAAACACCGAGTTGCGACCGACTACCGCTTCGAAAGAAATGTACGGGACTGCCCGTGTACCCGGGCCCACGGTGCCATGCTCCGAAGCGATCGTGCGTGTGCGCGGTATCGTGATGGTGCGTGTCAATTTGCGTTCGAGCTGAGGAAACGCGCGTCCAAACAACCTGGACAGAAGCTCGTGAGGCATCGGGAATCCGCCAAATCCTCTGTGCATTGTGCGCCTCGGCAGGTGCGAATGGGAAGCAGCAGTGGTGATCGTACCAGTCCGCGAAAACGACGCGCCCCTAGCTCGCGATGCGGTGGGACGCGACATTGTGGGACGCGACATTGTGGGACGCGACATGGTCGGACGTGACATAGACCCTGTAAGACATGACGGAATTAGCGGCGAGGTGTTTACGCCGTTGGCAGATAAACGCACTTCGTCCACGCGGCATCCCATACGCTGCTTCTTCCTCTCTAGGAGACTGAGGAATCGGGCTGAATCGCCGTTCAGGACCTATCGCTTGTGGAGTCGCTGCAAACTCGACAGTTTGCGTGCGGGCCATCTGGGGACCTCTTTGTGGCCTGTTCATGGTTTGCGTGCGGAGAATGGGAGTAGCGCCTGAATAGCACGTTCCCATAAGAGCACTGACGATCATGAACCGCATTCACTCACTGATCATCGGGGACATGGCGGAGCGTGGGGAGGTCTCCGTGGGCTGTGGTTCGCGACTGCAGAGGGTGCTTCTCAGCGTTAATATCGGCGTGCGTTGGCTTATAAGACGTACAGCTCCTCTTCATCCGTCCCAGATCCTTCCCGCTTGTTCTCCATCTCTGTCAACTCGGTGTTCGCCCTGGAGCCAGACTCTCCTTCATTCTCTTTCGCGATGCCGTCAGGCGACGAGTGGTTGCCAACTCGCTGCTCGGACACGCCTTCGCTGATCCATCCGCTCGGGTCGACCAGCTTGGGAGCACCTTCGACCCGTCTGATCATATCCGGGCGAAGCTGGTAGCGTCCGCGTTGTCCGGCCTCCTGCACAGCGACGTCACTGAGCGAACGCAGCCGACTCTTCCACGGCAGCCTCAACAGCTTCCACGCCCTCTTCCACCATGGCTCTAGCTTCACGTCTACAGGCATGTGCATCTGCCGAGCTGCCCGTCGTGCAAGCTCAGCCTCCACGATCCGCTGGAACTTCCGAGCGAAGAAACTCCTGCAAGGGGGTCGGGTCACTTCGTGACAAGGCGGACACCGCTTATCAATCGTACCTTCGGATGTAGACCATCGTCCACGAGACCACGACCTGGGATGATCCTCAGTATGCCGTACGCGAACGATGATGCTGGCTCGCAATTACTCACTGGGCTTCCCAGGCACATCTGGATGAAGAGTAGCGCTTGCTGGTAGCCGGTCAGACTGCTCAAATCCACCGACGCTAGACCGCACACAGTCATCGCACTGACGCAGTTGAAGAGGCAGTCTATGTAGGATATGTGAAATTCGCCATTGACAGCATAGAAGATGCCGGAAAATATGAGGGGCGTGAAGGTACTGGCGGGTTGCAGAAGTCAGCGTGGTTCGCAATGATCACTCGAGAGGGGACATTGAACACGCAAAAGCAGAACCCGTCTCCTCCGTCCATTTGACCTGGTAAGATCCCATCTATTCGACGCCTCTCATATTGTTTGTTCCCAAAACTGAGCGGCCACATCGGCTCCACCATCAGCGACCAGGCCCCTCGCTACTCCCCCCTCCAACCACGCCGCCCAGGCTATCGTGCCGCTGAAGAGAACGAGCTGAAACGCAACTCACAAGAACACGAGATGGACTCGATAGAAGTTAAGGTGCCTGAAGACGTAGGACTTGAATTTTCCAAGTCGACCTGTGAACGAGATGCGGCTGGGGAACGAAGGCATATCGTTTGGACGTTGGAGTTGACGTCGCGAGCAACGGCAATGGCGATGCGATGGGCGTGGTGTTAGCTTGAAATATGCAGCATTGGCGTTAGAGGCGTGTGGTGAGAAGTCGAAGCAGGGTTGTCGAAGATGACGGTCTAGGTGAAAGTCTTAACAGTCAGCCGCCCATGACTGCATTGGCGGGTGAATGCCACTGTGGCGCTCATCCGGACGTCCTTCTCGCTCCTTCTCGTCTCCAACATACAATCTCGCTGTGCTATTGTGTTTCGTGATAGTGAATACATGCTTCAAGGCTCTATGCCGACCATAAGTACCGAGGAGAAGGGGACGACAGGGCGATCGATATCGTAGCGACGGCGAGCCCACCGTCTGACGGGTGCGGGTATCGAGTGTGGATGGGGTATAATCACGGGGAAGTGGCGCAGGCTACCGTTCTGCAGGAAGTGGTTGGAAGCGAGTGTAGTACTGCTTTGTCTGTGCTTCAACCATTTCGGGGGTGGATTCGGGAAGGTCTTCGATGAATCGAGCTGATTAGCGTTAGCCTAACATCCCAATGTAGCTTGAACGGAAGGGGATGTGAGCATACCAGGAGAACCAGCGAACAGAGCCAGAGCAGGGACGACGGTGTTCGGGGGGATAACAGTGTTATCAGCGATTCTCGCGCAGTCTTTTATGATGGTGAACTTCCCCTGCAGATGCAGTGAGATCCAGTCTCGCGGAGGTGAGCACGACGCTGAGGCTATGCTTACGATGATACAGTTCTTGCCAATCTCAACGTGGTTGCCAATGGTGGCGGCCTCAACGATGGAGTTAGCACCGATGTGCACATGGTCTCCTATCTTCATAGGATAGTAGTTGAAGTTTCCGCGGTACGTCTTGTACGGAGGTCTGCTGGGAAGTCAACATGGTGTCCAACACAGTTTCATATCTATCGCGTCCGTCTCCATGCGAAGTTTCATATAGGTAGTGTGACGGTCCGAAGATACGCGGGGCGAACATGGGCCTTAAAGAAAAAGGATATACGGCTCGTCAAGGAAGACTTCTGCTGTCCAAGCATAAAGCGTTATCCCGAGTACCGGGTGAGAGGTGACATCCTCCAGTCGGGAAGGGCGTGTACGTGTACCGCCAAAGGTGAAGTCTCCTCGATGCTCTTTCATAAACGCACAGTGAGGCTCTGAAACTCACCTCATCACGCATCCCTCGCCGATTAGACAGTATCGACCAAGCGATATCACAACAGCATGGCCAGGCCCAGTCCGACGCAAGTCTCCTCGGATGATTGCGCCACTCGCTATGACGGTCTTTCCCCCTAGAATTATATTCTGCGGGCCAGAGATGGTCGCTCTACGGGAGACTTTGTTCCCGGTATCCTAAGCGTGCAGGTGGTCAGTCAACGGGCCTATGATGGCGGCGTAGAGTACCTATTCACCTACCGTCTCAATGTACTCTGCTCGCGTGTAGTATATCGGAAGGTCCATAGTAGTACAGCGCAAGGTAGAGCTTGAGTTCACGGTCAAGGACAAGGTGTGCAGGCGCGCGTCCGGCATGCGCAGACGCGTCGACCACCCGCGGGCCGCGGCAGATGGCTGTATGCGCGCAGGCAGTAGTGCCTCTCGCTCTGCCCACCATGAAGCTCTCGGGCTCGCCTGTTCTCAGACTCTCTACGCGACTAAGACCGTGTCAATTCTCGTCGCTCACTGCCCGAAGATGTCTTGGAACACTCTACAGACCCACACCGCTCCTCGTCCCGCGCTGCGGCCCCTTGTTCTCAGGACGGAGATGCATGGCTACGCAGAGCCCTCCCCCTCTCCCCGCTTCTGAGGTGAACCCGCCCAAGGAAGCACAAAAAGCACCAGCCGAGCTCGCACCGGAAGACGAGGTCTACCATGGCCCGCTGACGACCACGTACCGTCGGCTGAAGATATTCTCCCTATCCACCCTCTCGCTCACCTTTGCGGTCACGCCCTTGATATTCATAATCGAAACGACCTCGAGCCTGCCCGTCGTCGCGCGGTTCGCGCTCGCGGGTATGGCTATGGCCGCAAGCGGCGTTTCTACCGCGCTCGTCGCTTGGGTTGGCCGTCCATACGTCGCCACACTGCGCTGGTTGAAGCCGGAGGGTGCACAAGCAGCAGGCAGCGGCAACGCGCTCGAGATGACCACCTACACGCTCGCCTGGCATCAACGCATAACGACCGTATACGACACGGCCTTCCTTGTGCCAACCAGCAGGCCGTTCGCAACGTGGGAGCTCGCGGAAGGGTTCAAGCTCCCGGAGGACGAGGTGGAGAGGGCGCGGGCGGAGGGACTCATCCCGAGGGAGGAGACGATCGCGGAGACGCGGAACAAGGCTGGGGAGGTGCTGGGTAGTTGGGTGGTGAGCTGGGATGAGAACGGTGTTGGGACATGTCGGCAAATTGGCAAAGTTGTTCGGTGCGTAGCTTCCACTATGCGACACGGGCAGTCACGTTTGAGCACAATTTCCACAGGTACTTCAACGTCCACCAGGAGCTATTGAGTCGACCCATCCGGTGAGAGACGGTCGTGAAGGGCTGAGGGACATTGACATGCTTGAGGTACGTGCCAAAGCACCCATCTCCTTGCGTTCTCTTACCCGTTTCCAGTATCATACAGCTTGGAATAATACACGTGTCTGGGACTACTCCGCGATACATGACACTCACAGCTCATGCGTTTCTTTTCGTTTGAGGCCCCATTCCACCCACTGTGCTTTCAGTTCGGCGGAGTTGGCCGGCAGTTTGCAACCCCATGTGATGGCGTAGTGCGCCAGCACGAGTTCAAGCTCCTCAATCTCGTCCAGCATCTCCAGTCGCGATATCCTGCACATTAGTGTGAGTCGGGCGACGGCGAAGAGGCACGAAGAAGACGGACCTCTCAAGCTCCGCAGGTTCAATGTACCCCCTCCGGATATCCTTCAGGGTCAGCGCTCGTGCAATATCCCAACCATGCTGAAGGAAGCGATTGGGGAGGGTGTCGAACGTGGGGTACGGCTGAGCACCAGGTAGTGTGACATTCCGAGCCTTGATACTGCTCAATTTCCGAACCAACAATAACTTCGGGTGGACACACCTTCAAGTTGTTCACCATGACCTTCCCAAATGAGTCTTCCAGAGCAAACATCTCGTAGACGATGCAACCGAGGATACCCGAGCCACCGGCGAAGTAGTCTGTGAACCATTGCAGAATATTCTGAGACGCTTCCGGACTCATGTAAACTAGGACGCATTCAAACAAGAGTAGAGTCGGCAGAGAGGGCGATAGCAGAGGGTCATTCGGCGACGTCAGAAGAGGTGCGAGGGATTCTGCAGGCGGTTTGCGCAGGTCGGCTGCGAGCAGGTGATAGACGGGCGAGTGCAACGCGGTGCCTCCGTTCGCTGGACAATGGCATGAGATCCACTTCTCAGAATCCATAGCTTATATATGCGTACCCAGAGAGACGTCCTCGGGCTTTCCAAGAGCTGCGCTCAAGTCCCGGTTCTTGCGGATGGCCATCGCCTTCTTCGTAGTAATCTCTGCAAAGTCTAACTCAATGTACTTCGCCAACAAGTCCTTCCTATCGCCCGTCTACCTGAGGAGCGACCGGTCAATAACATCGTGCAAACCTCCCGACTGCGTACGCACCGCGATCCGCCAGAACCGTGTATCACTCCCAGCGCCCATGCTCACGATCTGGCACTTCGTCCCCTCCGTCTCACATAGCGCTAACCAGCCGTTCACAAGCTCGTCCAACGCCTCCGATCGCACGTACGTTCCGATGTTTATGAGGGGCGGCCGGGGCTGCTGGACGTGCGGTCGCGAGACGAATGGCGCGATGTACGGATCTGTTAGGTAGCCTTTTCGAACAGCAGATAGTCTCGCAAGAGCAGCGTCCGAGTCTGTAGCGCGTATGGCAGCGTCGCCCTCCGGCAGTCGTTCTCTAGGCGGGAACATGATGATGATGGTCAAAGGCACAGTTATGGAAAGATAATAGAGTACAGTCTTTAGACAAGTCCTTACATTTATGCTTACGTCAGCCCACGCCAGTAAGTAGCTTGTCAAGTGCAGTGATTCTCGCTCTGCTTTCGCCACCATCCTCACACCTCGGCTGTCCAGTGACCCAGCTTCTGTCACCGGCCATGAACTTGCCTATGACTGCGCCCATATTTCCAGCTGGAAAGGAACCATTACCGCCAGGGATTACAGAGGAAGAACGCGAAGCTTACTTCCAAGCCAAGAAATATGAGCGGTGGATGTCCGTGAGCATGGAGTCATGCGTAGCGAAGACGGCCATCGCAGGGGCGGGAGGTGCGTTCGTGCTCTTCGTGATCCTCAAAGCATTCTTGGACACACACCTAGAAGGCATTCCGTTTGGCTAGGTTTCGTCATCGGCTCTTTCTTCTCTCTCATGAGCTCCTCGTTCGCGTACGAGGACCCCATGCTCCGACAAAACCTGAGCACGCCCCAGAAGGCCCGGGAGATCATGAAGGAGATGGGTCGCGGGATGTGGCGCAGCGGGAAGGGTTTCGGCAAGGTCGGTGCGCTGTTCGCAGGCATCGAGTGTGTCTTCGAGTCGGTGAGTGCTGCGCTTGTCTATGACATCGTCCTTGCTCATGGGTGTTGCCAGTATCGAGCGCGAAACGACATGGTCAACCCGATAGCTGCAGGATTTGTCGCAGGTGGTGTCCTAGCACGAAACGCGGGACCAAAAGCAGTATTGGGCGGCGGCCTTGCATTCGCCGCATTCTCAGCTGCCATCGACCTATTCCTCAGACGAGAGACTGCTGAGTGAGTCTTCCTCTTCCGCAGATGGTTGCTCGGTTCTAACTGTGCTGTTTCAGCGAGGATTGACACAGACGTACGACACGATGCGTAACTTATTTAGAGTAATATGTGCTAATGGATCTACACCCCTCCTGATTGCAACTTGCGTCACGTATTATCTCTGTGCGGGCTGTCACTCGTCGAACGAGATCGCTCGACACATAGTCCATGCGTGTTGTGGACAAGGTACATATTACATGCCAACTCAACCATCCGTATTCAAGAACCTACGATACACATCCAGACGCAGCAAGAATCGATATATACCTCCTAAATCGCCGACAGATCACAGTTTGGACTTCTCTCCAGTGACACCAGCCTCAACCAATGTCTTGTACGCGATGTGCCCCATGTACGGGAACCCGATCACGTAGGTGTGCGCCCGCTCAGAGCTCGCCTGTCGTCGCGCGTACCGAGCAGCGATGCCTTGCATGATGACCGCACTCTGGAGCGAAGCGATGAGAGAGAAGCGACATAGACAATCCAGGACACGACTCACCCTGAAGAGCATCCAGCTTCGCGCGAACACCATCTCCGGGATGGGATATGGCTGATTAGTCACGCGACAGTATTCGCGTTCCAGCTCTTCGAGACTGATAGGAGCCTCCGCATCGTTGTTCTTGAACGCGGCGGACAGGCTTCCGTTGGGCGGGAAGCTGTCTGGGGATATGCACCACGGCTGCGTGAAGTTGCCAAGATCCGCCAGCTACGGCAGCGACGCGTCAGCACAACGCTCGAAGCCGCGCACACACGCACACGCACCGGGCTCCCGAGCGTGCAGAGCTCCCAGTCCAGGATGCCGATGACGCGGTTCTCCGTGGGGTGGAAGACGAGGTTATCGAGCTTGTAGTCGCCGTGCACGATCCGCAGGCCGGTCTTGCGCTCGTCCGGCAGGTTCGCCTTGTACCACGCGACCATCTCTGCGAACCGAGGGATCTCCCCGGTCGGCTTCCCTGTCTCGACGTCGACGGCCCGGGCCTGTGCCTCAGATACAGCAGTGAGGGACTTGATTTGGCGCGGAAAGTAGGGGCTGTTCGACGCGAAGCTCGACAAGCCGAGCTCCGCGGGCGAGAGTAAGGCAAGGGTGGCGAGCACGCGGACCGCGGACAGCCAGCTGAGACGTAAATGCGTCAGCGAAGTGCGGCGTGAACGTAAACGTGACAGCTGCGATACATAGATTTGGGACGGTCTCAATTGCTCACGCGTCGAGCGCAACCGAACTGTCTGTGGACAGGATGCCATGGGCGGGAAGACGGGGAGGAGGAGGATGCCGTGTGTAGACAGAAAAGCGACACGCGCGGACGCACAACTGAATGACAAACATGCGCCCTGTTGCGGGTAACCAAGCTTCCGCAGAAGAAAGAGCTCGCAAGCGGCCCAAGGGCCTCACCATGAGGCTGACTCTACACAAGAGGTCAGCGGCTCACTTGGAGGCCGCCGGGACGAAGCTATGATGAGCCATTCAGCTTTGCTTGCAGGGAAGAGAGGCGGCACAGTGATCACGGCGTCGAAGGGCTGATGTACGAGTGAGCGACCTTTGCTACGACACGGATGCTTTGTACCCGTTGAACACTGGCAATGCCACGTCGGACTGCTCACCAGTCACCCTCCGGGCACCTCAGCCGGCGAGGTGACATGATCGAGGACGACGTGTGGAGCGCGGGATGCGTTACAGCCAGGGGGTTATGTACACGGTAGTCCGCCCAAATGCGCGGAGAGTCCGCCGGACAGACATCCCAGGCGACTTGACATCCTGCTCTCTTCGGACCATCCCCTCGGTCTGGCGGATGGTTGCCACTGGCAAGGGTAGGACACCTTAGACTCGCCACGACCGTATATGCCGTTTCTCTGCCGCCAGTCAAGGTCCAACGTCGAAGCTATGCCCTCCTCGAATTGGCAATCCGCGCGCACAATCTCGCGAACACGACTTTCGCGAGTCTCTGTCCGTGTTGGTTAAGAGTCAGTGCAAAGTGGCGTTGCCTCGGCGCTGGTACGCTAAGCCTGGCTACGTACTGCTACGTGCCAATCGCGGGGTTGCGATATCCATAAGCCCGCAGGTCGCGCAATTGCCGTAGCTATAGCGTACGTGCCGCCTATAGAGTTGGTCATGGCGGCGAGCGAGGCACCAAGACTCGGCGGCGGCGGCTGGGCCATCATTCGCTATGATTTGTATGTGACGCTTTGTGCAGGACTTGATGTCTTTGGCCGGCGGACGATCCGATGAATAGTCCGCCGGCCAAAGTTCGTAGTCGCTCAGACCTTCTCAAGGTGCCTCACGGTGTTCGAAGTGGGCCCCGGTAAAGTACGTGCGCGGTCGACAAATATGCGACAGAGTCACAGGCAAGGGCAGGCGGCGAGACTGCGCTTGTAGTATGGGCAGGTGCAAGGAGGCCATGAGACTCACCATTCTCGCCGCGTCTCGGGCGGAACCTCAGGCATACGCGGGTCAGTGAATATCCGCCCGTCGAGGAACTCCATGATGTAGAACGGCGTGCCGAGGACGTTCACATCCTCGCACAGCGCTATGGGTTCCGGGATGGGCACCCGCTTGTCAGGGGGCGTGGACGGATTCGTGTTGTGCTTGTGCAGCGCGCGGAGCATGGTGTATTCCCGTTCGACTTGGTGCGCAGTCTTGGAGAGCAGCTGTCCCGCAGGCTTCTTGCGCAATACGAATCGGGTGGAGCTGGGCGTTGGCTGAGAACGAGAGATGGGGACGAGCAGGCTGACACTCACGTTGCGTCCGTTAAGAAGTACGTGGGGTTAGACTGTACGCATACAGCTCAGCAACCACTCCATCCGCCCCGAAGCACACTGACCTGTCCGAACTGGAGAACAGTCTCAGTGTCGAGCGCGAGCTGCAACGACACGAACACACCTTGAATTGCTTGATGTTCACCGGAGCGGCCACCGCGGGTACGTGCGCCCGAAGGTAGGCGTTGAGCTTGTTCGCGTCGATGTTCGCGCGCACCTCGCCGTACTCGCCGCCAATCTTCTGCGTGTCTGTGGAGGTCATGGCTGGGACGAGGAGGTGGTGGTGGTGGCTGGCGAGCTCCTACCCCGTCGCTCAGGCTATGGTCGATGCCGTAGCCGGTCGAAGGACAAGATCAAATGACCGCGGCGACGGCTTCACATGGCTTGGTTCTCTACCACCACCATCGTCATCTCCGCGGTCTTTCCTGGCCTCCGAGTCTATCCCTGCCTGTCCTAGATCTGGAGCTAGAAGTTCCGAGGTCGTATGTGCATATCTTCGTCGCATGCGCGGAATCAAACGTTGCTCGACTTCTCGGTTGCGACAGACAGGCCATGCTCCTGACTATGTACACAAGTAGGGTGACCGGGGAGACATTCGGGTATGGCGACCTGATAGGCCTGTTCTCTTCGCTTCAGGTGAGTCTCCGAATTCACTCGTAGACGTCGCCTTGGAGGTTGGAGGGGCGTGGCGAGCGCATGCACTCATGCCGCCCGCCTCGTGCCGTGATTTCAAGTCTGGTCTACATCTCATGCCTATGTGCGTCACCCACGACTCCTCGTTATTACCCAGTGAATCTGTCGCCAATAGGATGTCATTTTATATCACCCGGCGGAGGATCGTAAAGGGCTGGCCAGTACTCGGTCAGTACCGTCGTACATTGCAAGACCGAATACAGTGACTGTAGGGTACCGAAGGCCTGCACTCTTGCGCAAATCACTCGGCTTCACGCGGCCTTACTCAAGCGGATTCCATCGACTCTCAGCGACTTACAGTCGAAAGAGCGTGGGGTAAGGCGCTTCCCCACTTGACCTGCAACCACCACCTGTCAGTGTGACCTGCGCCGGTGAGCCTTCCTTTCGTCTTTGCATCGTATCCGTACGAAAATTGACCTCCCTTGTTTGCAGAAAGGACGCGTCGAATCCACCAAGCGATTACGCCGCACGGTTCGCTTGAACGCATTATTAAGACATATCAGGACGAGCCGAAAAAAGATGGATCGCAGAGTCTCCATAATGGATCATCGTTCTTTCATGAAGAGATACGTATGGGGATTCGGACGGCCTGCGGATTCGTTTACTTTTACTTGCCACAAGCTCGTAGAGGGCCGAGCGGGCTTGGGTTCCGAAAACGCATACGAGTCGCTCGTGAGTGTAGTCTGCCCCAGGACATCGCTGCATGCAACAACTCACAACATTTCCAGCTCAATACAATACGGACCACATGGCTTGCTTCCACGGACTGCCCTTTCGAAGTCACTGGCGTCCCCGTAGTTGACGACCCCGAGCTGTCCGATAGTGATCAGGAACAGATGGACTTCGCCATATATCCCAAGTCAGAAAACTTCCAGGGAAGCTGCGGCGAGATTGACTGGCCATCTGTGGAGCTACTCATAGCCGTCGCCTTGAATCTGAGCGAGACTGACGACCCCTTCGGCGATGACACCACCCCAAACTTCCAGACCACGTCTGACGGCCACAAAGCGATTCTCGACCGAATTATCTGTCATTCTACCTTGTTACTCGCCAATCAGCATCGCACGCACCACTTCTCGATCTTCCTGCTCGGCAGCATCGCCCGTATCGCTCGCTGGGATCCCGCCGGTGTGGTGGTTACGGAGAGGTTTAACTACAAAGACGGACCGGACCTGCTCGGCGATTTCTTCGCATGCATCTGCAGCATGTCGCCTGCACAACGTGGACACGACTCTTCGGCAACACGCGTAACCCCCGGTAGCGCAGAGCACGAGCTCATGAGCAAGCGCGCGAATACTCCCATCGTACAGGACGGGCACGACATTGGAGAACACGCGCGGCTTCTCTTCCGGCAGACCCTGACCGAGTCACCGTGGTATAGACTTGAAGTGGTTTGCGAGCAGAACCAGCGCCACTTCCTCGTCGGTGCGCCGCACTATGTTTCATACGGCTCGAGCTGTGGCACTCGCGGCTACGTCGCCATCGACTGCTCGGACAGCGAAGGACCGTTCGTTTACCTCAAGGACGCGTGGAGGGTTGACCGTGATGGTATTGAGCGTGAGGGCGACGTCCTGCAGTACCTGAATGACGAGCAAGTGGATGGTGTCCCTACCCTCGTTTGTCACAGCGACGTCGAGGGCCCGGGTCAGGTCTCGGACTCACCAGAGGTCTGGAAGATTCGTCATCCGCAAACAGGGCATTGTATCATGAAGAAGCACTGTCATTACCGGCTTGTTGTCAAGGAGGTGGGACTGTCCATGAGCCAGTTTGAGAACGCCCAGGAGTTGATATACCTCCTCTCGACTTGCATCGAAGGTGAGCGTTGTCGCGTATGCCTCGAGCGAGCTACTCATCTTGCGCATGTTCATAGCTCATCACGATGCCTATGAGAAAGGTGTCATCCACAGCGACATCAGCGCGTGGAATGTGCTCATCATGATCAAGGAGGAGATCGTGGATGGTCGGCTTGTCCAGAAACGGACGGGTCTCCTCACCGATTGGAGCATGTCCAAGCGTCTCTGCGCACTGTTGAACGCGCCGCGGCAATGGGGTCGTTCCGTGAGTGCCTCCATGTCAAGCGTGTAATTATGACTGCGACTGACTGGTCGTGGTCAGGGCACCTGGCAATTTATGTCCGCTTTCCTCCTCAACAGCCCCTTTGCTGGTACAAGTATTCCGGACGAAATGGAGGCGTTTTTCCACGTCCTCCTCTTCTACGTCATTCGGTTTCTCCCACATAACTGCCGGAATGTCGAGCAATTTGTCCACGACTACTTCGACGGCTTCCAGTCGGGTATTGCCTGGGGACAATATTACTGCGGAGTGACAAAACAAGCGGCAGTGATTGGGGGCAAGATTCGTCTCCCAGGCGGTGCCGACCTCGAGATCTACCGCCCATCCCAGGTGCCCATCGTCACACATTCCGAAGCGGACCGTCACCCTATCTCTCTGATATTGAATGCTCTGCTCCGGCTCTTCGAGGCTCGATATACACTGCTTGCCAAGCGGGAGTGTCCCGTCGGTCGCGTCTCCACCTCAGCGTCGTCCGCAGTACCCAGTAAAATCAAGGCCTAGTTCGCCCGCTTCAAACATTTGCGACAGAAGCCGATCAAGAAGGAGCTCACCAGCGAAGAGTGGGATAGTTTGAGAGAGAAAGCGCTTACTCTCGAGGATCACCATCGAGTGATTGCGTTGATGGGTCTCTTCGTTGTCGACAGCAAACTTCAGTGGCCGGAAGAGGACAAGCTCGCGGACCAGTTGCGCCCGGACTCGGACATACATTCGAAGCAGGACCTCGCAGGTCGCAACACCTGAGCAACACACCGCTACCGCTCCGATTACAGCCTTACGGTATGCGGCCGGCGCCGCTTGTCTATGAGTCGAGATGACGAGGACGAGGGCAACGGTCAAGCTAGATTTGGATGTCACTTGGGGTCGATCTCGAGGCATTGCGGAATATCTCACTCGTAAGTCGGCTTGTATGAAGATTTATCGTGCGTTGCAACCATTTCGATGCTCGGCGCTCGGCAATATATCTGGTGCATCTCTGGTCCTTCGGTGTGTAGTGAGGTATAGGTTGTGGCGGGCTTGATACCTGGTAGCGATGCGGGGGATGGTATGATATCTGGCCTTGTGGCGACTCTGTACCAGTGAGCGCAGAATCAGACAGATTTACACACTGCGAGCTCATCAGCGTCGGTGACTCCCTCCATATGAGCAAATTCTCATGCTTCCGAGCCTTTGATTATCCGAGGACACTCCAAGCCGACCTTTGTTCCCACTCGGAGTCCTTTCTGGTGTGTGCAGCAGTGGACGCCACAGCAAACTTAAGCGTGAGTTGCAACGCTCACTACTAGTGAGATCGGGACAGCTACGCGCTTACCTATACATATAACATACATATCTCATGTACAATTAGCAAGCTTGATGTTAGCAGAAGCGGCTACCAACGCGGAGGAGAGAGAGCGCGACTCCGCAGCACTGAGGCCTAAGCGCGTCATGGGAGTAGCGCTGGATGGAACTACGCGCTCACGTGCACTCAACGCGTTTGGACAGCGCTTATTTCTGGCCGTTCACTTCGTCCTAACCACCACCACCACCTCAACCACGACCACCTGCTGTTGCGTCAGCCTCGTGATTAGATAACCGAATCCGTGCAACAATAACGGTGGTCAGACACATAAAAGACATCAGATTCCGCCCCAACCCGTAAGTCTCCTTTCCTCCCATTACCACCATCACCGTCATGGCTGAACCACCGACGTCTGCGACGGGCCCTGGCCCCTCGACACCTCCTCCTCCCATCGCAGAGTTGCCCGAACCCTCTACTCCCCCGCCCACCAGCGCTCCGGCAGCCGCACCTCAGCCGGAAGCTAGTCCGATCCGCCAGAACTCTCTGTTCGACTCCACTAACTTTGCGGCTGCAAAACCACAAGCCGGAAAGATTCAGGAAGGAAAACGGCTCAGTATGGATGGCAAGATTGAGGTGGTTGATTACGAATTCTTCGAGAAGAGGTATTTTCCTCGAGTATCCGACAAGTCGGAGCCTCGCGAACTCTCGACCCTGCAGTGGTCTGGTGCCCTCAGGCCTGAGACACCTAAGGACGCTAAGGAAGCGGTGCGTGACCATCGTACTTGACTTTTCATCTTTAATACTCACTTGGCAAATAGCTGGCCACCTTCAAGAAATGGCTCAAGCACGCGGACAACGATGACAACAGGGCCGTCGAAAAGTGGTCTGGAGAGGGTTACCAGGTGGTTGTGACAGCCAACAGGACGGACCCCACCGATAAGACCAAGCAACGCGCTGACCTTGCTCTATATCCCACCTATGCCGCTCCCGGACCTACGGAACCACCCAAGTGGTCCGCAGTGGAGGTTTTCATCGAGTGCAAACCTGAGCATACTCAGGACGATCCCTTCGACGATGATGCCGAGGGCTTCCGACCTTCGGGAGAAAGGCGCCAAGGGAATCTCGGCCAGATCATGTCGTACGCTTCCCTCGTCTTTGAACATCAGCACCGCAAACATCAGTACAGTGTCATTCTCCTCGGGGAGATGGCGCGCATCGTCCGCTGGGATCACTCAGGCGTCGTTGCTACAGAGAAGTTCAACTACCAGCAGGCACCAAACATGCTCAGTCGCTTCTTCTGGCGCCTCTGCCACATGTCGGCAGCTGAGCGGGGCCACGATACGACGGTGCAACAGGTAGATAGCGACAGCTCCGACTATGAGCTCATGCGCCGACGAGCCGAAAACCCGTTGCTCGCCAAAGGCACAACAGTCGAGCTCGGACAACACGCGCGTCTTCTCTTCGCCGCGGCACTCAAGCAAGGGCCGGCGTGCAAGATCTGGACGCGCGATGACAAGGGCGAACGCTGCTTCCTCGTTGGTGCCCCACATTTCGCCTCCACCGAGCTCGCCGGCCGTGCCACGCGCTGCTACGTCGCCATCGACTGTTCGAACCCGGAAGGCCCGTTCGTCCACCTCAAGGACGCGTGGAGGGTCGATCACGATGGTATGGAGCGCGAGGGCGACGTTGTGCGCCATTTGAATGAGCAGAAGGTCAAGGGTGTTCCTACCCTCGTCTGTCACAGCGACGTCGAGGACCAGGTCACAGACTCACAAGAGGTCTGGAAGTTGCGTCACGGCCAGACGGATCCGTGTCCCGTGAAGAAGCACCGTCATTACCGAATTATCGTCGAGGAGGTGGGACTTTCCATGAGTCGATTTAAGAACGCCGAGGAGTTGGTTTATCTCCTCGCCACTTGCATTGCAGGTAAGTATCGTCGTGTGTGCTTGGAGCGGGTACATACTCATACTTATTGTTCATGTTCACAGCTCATCGTGATGCCTACAATGCGGGCGTTGTGCACCGCGACATCAGCGCTGGCAATGTGCTCATATATATCATGGAGAAGGTCGTGGATGGGCAGCTCGTCCAGGAGCGTGTGGGTCTTCTCACTGATTGGGAGCTCTCCAAGCGTACGAGCGCACCAGACACACCGCGGCAGCCGGATCGTACTGTATGTGCTTCCATTTCAAGCACTTACTTATGACGGTGACTGACATTCGTGGTTAGGGCACCTGGCAGTTCATGTCTGCTTACCTGCTCAACAACCCCTCCGCGGTTATATGCATCCCGGACGAACTCGAGGCGTTCTTCCACGTCCTTCTCTTCTACATCATTCGGTTCCTCCCACATAACTGTCTGAAAGTTGGGCAGTTTATGCACGACTACTTCGACGGCTTCCAGTCGGGTATCGGCCCAGGACAGTACTACTGCGGAAAGGACAAACAAATGGCGGTGCAATCCGGCAAGATCCCGCTCGCAGGTGGTGCCGACCTCCTCATTTACCGCGCGGCCCCCCCTTCCCATGCTTCCCTCATAGAGAACCGCCATCCTATCAATATGGTCCTCGATGAGCTGCTCGAACTCTTTAAGGCTCGATACACGCTGCTTGCCAACCCCGAGTGTCCTGTGGAGCGCACTTCCGCCTCAGCGCGGTCCGAATCAACTAAAAAGTTCAACGCCTTTTACTCCCGATACAAACATTTGAAAAAGAAGCAGGAAAAGGAGAAGCTCACCAGCGAGAAGAGGGCTCACTTGGAGAAGCAGGCGCGCCAGCTCCAGGACCACGATGAAGTGATCTCCCTATTGGGTTTCTTCTCTATCGACGACAGTCTTGAATGGCCTGAGGATGACAAAATCGCCGATCAGCTGAACCCGGGCTTCCATCCCAAGAAGCAACATGTCGCAACGCCCGAGCAAGATAACGCGCCCACCTCGACGAGTCAGAGCGCACGAACGCGATCGTTGACCTTGATGAACCGGTCGCTTGGCATGCCGTCCCCGACGACGGCCAGTGGGTCTAGTTCGAAGCCGGTTCCGAGCCTGGTTGACGAGGGCGAAGCGCATGACTCGGACGCGGACGACGCGCCTCCTACAAAGCGTATTCGGTCGAATGGCGGCAAGCCCCCGCGCCCGAGGGCAGCTCCGAAGAGAGGGAAAGGGAAAGGGAAGGGTCGCTCCCGGGCATGAGGCAAGGACGTTAGACGTTCCACTCTATGTTGCTCTCGTTTGGCTTATCTAGTACAATCACCCTCCGAGTGTGGCTCTGCGTTGTGTCGTTTTGTATGTACGATGCTCGACAATTCATATGGCGGGGCAGACCGTCTCTCGACAGTAGATTCCACTGCGTTCGGACGCAGGGTCTCGGGATGCTCTGCGTTTTCGATGCATATATCCCGTCCTATTACTTAAAGCCTCAAGTTGCAGTGAGCAGCCAATGTCTCGAAAGCCGATGGTACCTGTGAGTATGTAGTCCCAGGACACACATCGCGTTGGTGTCTCAGGCGCCGACGCTGTATGCGGGTACTGTCCGCTTCAACATCCTTCTCGGCGCGACGAAGCCCGCGGACCAGGTCACGCAAGAAGAGATCGAGACTGCTTGCAGAAACGCGAACATCCTTGACTTCATCAAGTCCCTGCCTGAGTAAGTCTTCTTACCCTTCTGTGATGGTCAACATACTGACTGGTTAGCGGCTTCGACACGCAACTCGGCGGCAAGGGATTGCAGCTCTCCGGTGGTCAAAAGCAGGCGTATTGCGATCGCACGTGCACTTCTCCGCAACCCGATACTTATGTCGAAAGCCAGGTGTAAGTAATCGCTTTGCATCGTCCTGTTCCAACTCATGAGCCTGGTCTGAACCGTGATTAACTATGTAGTTCTTCTCTGTAAGTACGCCGTGAAAAGGACGAGCGTGGATTGGCCGGGCAGAATGAACGGCAAGATTAAGCGAGCGGACTCCTGTTCCGCTCGCGTCGGACGCCCGTTTCCGCCCGGAAGAGCGGGCCGGCCCCGCACACTGTGAACGGCGATGATGCGTGACCACAGGCCTTGTCCCCCACCCCCATCTTCTCCTGCTTTGTGCTCCAGGATATCCTGAACGACGCCGAACATGTCTAGCTCCGGGAGAGTCATCTCTGGAAAGGAGGTCGCCCAGCACAATTCGCGCGAGAGCTGTTGGATCATCGTCCATGGTGCGTGCTGCTTTTGGAGACCGTCATGGGAAGAGAGAAGGCAGCGAGGTTCACGGC
>WJSG01008765.1:0-13667 GCA_016618145.1 Sanghuangporus lonicericola | reverse complement strand
ATATTCCCAGATTAAGGCCTCAATTAGTATAGTGGATAGATGCCAGAGATATTCATAGTGGCTCCAAGTATTACTCAAAGTGTATCCAGTCATTCTGGCCCACTCAAATCAGAGATGTAATGTAAATATCTTCAATATATGAATGGGATATATCCCTCGATTAGTTGATGGACAACAGGCAGACCTATCAATATTATATCCACTGTTTCTTTGCCATATATCAGGAGAATATCATATTAGACACATGCCAGCCATGTTACAAATATGTTCAGCATAGGACCGAACTATGTCCAGCCTAAATAATTACTACCACTACTACCAACTACTACTACCACCATTACAGCTACTACTGACCATTTACTGCTACTACTACTACTACCTACAATCACATGCTTGCATACTACCAACTCCAACCAAACCATAAGCACAATGGGCTTTGGTGCCTGATTATGTCCAGAACCAACTTAAGCCATAGAGATGAGGATTGCAAACTGGAGCTCAAGACTTGTAAGGATTGGATTAATAGCAGTGAGCAACACAGGTATAGTGACACAGTACCACCTGGTGTAGAAAGCTAATCATGTTCTGCACCATGCTTGGAAAGCTAAGCATGTCCATGAGTCAGTGTGCTCAAAACACTAAGTATGTCCTCCAGCCTGCACTCAGCAACCTACCCAGTGCTGGCCCCGTCCTCAGCCAGCTAATTATGTCTTGCAGCAAGATGCCGCCATACTCCGGCCTCAAACCGCCAACATTGACCTCTAGAAGAATGCATAAGCTGTTCTGGAGCCTCGGCAGCCTGATCTGTGCCTGCGGGATGTGTCTTGGGTGCATTGACTTCCCCTGAAATACTCTATCTCGTGCTGACCGGAGGGCCTCTGCCACTCAGAAGACAATACTAGTTAGCTTCACTTACAGGCAGACAGGTAGTATGTTTTGTGCAGATGTTCTGGATCTCCGTCCATGCTGTGGGCAATGCAGTGGCACCAAACGGTCTTCTGGTGTATTGACAGAGCATCAGGAGGTGTCAGAGGGCCTCTGCTGCTCAGCAGACAATATTAGCTAAGTTAGCTTGGCTCACAGGCTGCCATGCACCATGTTTTGCGCAGATGTTCTGGATCTCTGTCTATGCTGTGGGCAATGCAGTGGCACCAAACGGTCTTCTGGTGTACATCAGGAGGTGCCAGAGGGCCTCTGCTGCTCAGCAGACAATATTAGCTAAGTTAGCTTGGCTCACAGCCTGACATGCACCGTATTTTGCGCAGATGTCGCGGATCCCCAACCCAGCTTCCATGGGAAGTGGAGCAGCACGACACTGCCTCCTGGAGTGTTCCCGGAGCATGCAGAGGTGGCAATGGCCTCTGCCGCTGAGCAGACAATATTAGCTGAATTAGCTTGGCTCACAGGCTCACACGCACTGTGTTTTGCACAAATGTTGTGGATCCCCAACCTAGCTTCCATGGAAGTGGAGCAGCATGACACGGCCTCCTGGAGTGTTCCCGGAGCATGCAGAGGTGTCAGAGTTGGTCGGTTCAGTTGGTCGGTTGGCAGTTGGTCAGTTGGGAAGCTCGGTTGAGAATCCGCAACATTTGTGCAAAACATGGTGCGTTGATGAGCTTTGAGCTCGTCTGAGCCCATATTCCTTTAGTTTTATTTTCGCATTTCGGACTCATCAGTTACTGTCTGCCTGTAAGCGAAGCTAAGTCAGCTAGTATTGTCTTCTGAGCGGAAGAGGCCCTCTGGTCAGCACGAGATAGAGTATTTCAGGGGAAGTCAATGCACCCAAGACACATCCCGCAGGCACAGATCAGGCTGCCGAGGCTCCAGAACAGCTTATGCATTCTTCTAGAGGTCAATGTTGGCGGTTTGAGGCCGGAGTATGGCGGCATCTTGCTGCAAGACATAATTAGCTGGCTGAGGACGGGGCCAGCACTGGGTAGGTTGCTGAGTGCAGGCTGGAGGACATACTTAGTGGTTTGAGCACACTGACTCATGGACATGCGGATACTTCTTGACTTAGTACCACCATCATCTCAATAGACGCCCGTCCACTTCCTGTCCCTCCCTGTGCACTCTCCCACCCCTTGGTCTTCGCTCTTCTATCTCTGAGCCTGTCTCAAGCTCAAAATGGCCTCCACGCATCCTGTGGAGGGCTCCGGGGGACCTCCGGGTCTCTCACCACTCCCCGTCAAGCCAGCCCTTGGCAAGCACTCTTGCCCAAGTTTGCCTGACTTGCAACCGCACCGCCATCCTGACACACCTTTCATACCCTCTGCGAAGGAAGATCGTATGGTTGACGACCCGGTCTCCCCATCTTGCAGCAGAAACACCGGCAGTGACATTGAGCTCGACACTGAGGAACTCGCGGGCAACGTGAGTGAAAACCTTTTAGCCATGACAGCACTTACGTTGGGCCCATCCCTGACAACGATCCCCTCATGGACACTGCATGCGCTCTCTTCACTATGGCTCCAAACTTGCAAGAGTTCGCGGCTGAGCTACATTCCCCGAATTGTCGCGACGAGCTTGCGGCTCGCTCCACTGACATTCTGCTCACTTCTTTCCAGTAGGCGCTCGACAAAATCAACATCCTCATCTACTGCATCTCTAGCGAATCCTGCGACCACATTACGGAGGTCATGGACACCCTCTGTGACGCCCCCGTTAGCCGTCCCATTACCCCGGCAGCCCCCACCACCAAGCCGTATGCTGACACGGAGGCTGTGCCATGTCTCACGCTTGCAGCCCGCATCTCCACTCCAGCCCCAAGCACTGTGTCGTACACGACCAACCAGACGTCTGCTGGCGCCCCGTCTCTGGCCTCCACACTCAAGAGACCTCTGAGGGGGTACAAGAATCTCAAATACATCATATTCCCGCACGAGCAGCCCCCCACGCCCAAACTCCGCGCAGTTCTTCACACGGGCATGGTCACCCCGAATCTCAACACCTCTCTCGAGCGCCAACTTGGTGCCGCAGCCACTGGTGCCACGACCACTCAAGTTGAACACATTGAGTGGGCCGGCTCCAGGAGCTGCACAATCTACTTTGACTCCCCTCCTTAACCGCCCATGCTCGAGATTGTCTGCCATTGCATGGCTACGCTGTGCAATGCAGACATTGCAAACATGCACATTCAGGACTACCTCTTCCGTTTGTCCCTCGCTTTCTACCGCGTCCCCTGTGTCAATGAAAGACTGGAGCTGCTCGATCCAAAGACCGCAGCAGTGCCCCTGTTCCGTCACTTCAAGTGGACCACCATCGTCTCTCATCCAGACACGGCCTTCCGCTGGGCCAGATACATCAAGGGGGACACTGTTACGAACAGCCTCCCCGGTACTATTCATTTCCTTTCCCAGTCATCTTATTGTTCGATCACCATGATTCCCATGGTCTCTCTCACATTGTTGTCTTCATCCATGATGTCTCTCACGCTATTGTCTTCTGACGCTGTTGTTCCCTCATGTATATAAGACCACCAGCGCTACCTGGGGACCCTCAGTTTCGACCTCTTGTCCCCAGGTAAGCCAAGCTGTACTTCGCTCTGTAGATACCTCTCTCAATACATCTTGTCCCCAGCCCTGATCGTCGAGCCTTGCTCCGCTCTTGCTGCACAAGTGCTCGTCGACGCCCCTGCTCGTCTCGTGAGTCTTCCCTGATCCCCCTCGACGATCAGTCGTAATAATGGAGGCTGTGGTGACATTGAGATGTTGGTGAAGTTGGAGGCTGGCGCGAGTCAGTATGTATGGCGTGCTCAACAGTTTCAGCAGAGTTATATCACATCTATGAGTCTTGTACGAGACATTCACTTATTGCATTTGCCATAGGAATCTGACGAGCTTGCAAGCTTGCAAGCCAGGGGCGAATATTGACCTTTCACGCATACAGCCATCATCAGCCACATCACGTGTCCTCCATGCCTCCCATGCTGCTCTGCAGCAGCCCATTGTGCTTGTGTCGCTGCTGACTTTGATGTCGTTGGTTGAGACCCATGATCACAATCGTGTGCAGCTCGTGGTGGCTCCCATCCTTCTCCTCCATGCCCTCTCTGCCCGTAGCTGCATTTTCCCTGCCCCTCCTTGACACCATCATGGCTTGCCACGGCACCTGCTCGATAACTGGGGTCCTCTGGCACATGCTGACGGAGCATGCCAAGGTCAAGTTGTATGTCCCTGTCCCTGATTGGTTTTCTTACTGACACCTGTCACCTACTGTCTTCATGTTCTAGCCCAACTCATTCGCCACCACTTCAGTTGGAATGGGTACATGAGGTTCTGTACCACTTGCAGGAGTACAGAACTGCACTCCGAGTGTCCCTGATACTTGTGCTCTCTGGGCCTCGCCTCAGTCATTGCGCAAAACATGCTACGGCTTCCTCGAGGCTTACCAGCGAATGTCCCTTTGGCTGGTTGGAAATGTTAGTTCAGAAGTCCACCATGATATGCCATTAGTTGTTGGAAACCACACATCTCTGGCGGCCCCGCATGCTGATGTCAATAATCGCATGCACCTTTCCCATCCCCGGTGCTGTCAAGCTCGTCTTCTACAAGGTGAATTGTGACATTGGGTCTGGGTGGCAAGCATTGCATGTACTGTATGTGCACAGTGGCAAGAACGTTGCAATATTAATGTAAGTATTATGTGGTCATGACTCTGAGGGGATCAGCTTGGAGTGGTGTGCTAATGTATGGTACATTTGATGGTGTGTCAAATCTGAAGTCAGAGAACTCCTGCAATATACTCGTACGCCACCATCTCGTGTACAAGCTGGCCTGGTAGATTGAGGTTGTGTGCCCACATGGCCATATCAGACAGTGTAGGGTTCGGGCAGGCCTCCATCTCGGCTTTGATGGCCACTGCAGGGAGCAGGTTACAGTCAGCACCAGTGCATGCCTTTGCAATCAAGACAAAGAGATGCAGAAGGTATTAGCAGACTGACCATAGACATCTGCATCTGCTGCTCCATTGGCTGGTCCGGGGTGGGCATTCTTTAACTTCTTCTCCTTGCCTGAGCACCAGTTGAAGTGTGTCTTGGTCTCGTACCATTTGATACCAGCAACTTGCGCTTGCATGGCCTTGTAAACTTCAATCTTTTGCATGAGGCTGGGCTTGTGCCCACTTTGATAGAGTGCTGCCAGTGGCAGGGGAAGTCAGTCGGTGTCTGAAGCATGCTGCAGGGTGGCTGTGCAGGCACAACAAGGGAATGGCAAGTGTGAGTAAGTACCTTCTCGAGGTTGTCTGCCCTCTGTAGGCATAGAAGGGCAGGTTGGAGCAAGCATAAGGACAAAGGGGGAGTTTAATTGACTGGGGGTGGTATGGGGATTTTTGGGAGGGAGATGAGGAAGGGACTGGCAGATGGCCACATTTTTCATTGAATACACATTCAGGGCACCTTCCATGGTATCCCTGAGGGTTCCATCCAGGAAATTGAGCCCTGCATGTCACCAATACAATAACGTGAAGCTGATGCAGCACTATTGGCTGATCAAACTATGCTTTCAGAGGGAGGCCAGAGGCCAAAAGCAGGGGACATGGGAAAATGAAGCAAGAAAGAAGCCCTCCAGCACCAGGCCTTCATCTTCTCCCATGGTTAATCAATCAATCACCTAGACTGCCGCAGCACTGATCCTAAGGAGAAGAGTGGACCTGGAGGTATCTCAACCCCATTTCTGGGGGATTTAAACCCACAGCCCTGGTGGACTCCTCCCATACTCTTGTCCCATTCTTCTGATGTGTTCTAGTTTCGACAGCTCCCAGAACTGCATTGAGAAGTAATTCTTTGTGTTGCTTAGAGAGGCACCAGAAGCATTACTTCTGGATGAGCAGTGGATGTTAGGAGATGGAGCCAGGAGGGAACTTGGAGTGGGACTGGGAGTGGGCTGGCTGCTAGGCATTTTGAAGGGTGTTTATATATTATGCATGCGGCCATTGAGGTAGACACTGTTTATGGAAGACTTACTTACTATGAAAAACGGGTGTGCTGCAAGCGCAGGTTATTGTCTCCAAGGACGAGAGTGCATGATCAATTCAGATGAGATTTGACCTGAACATCTTCTCTAACCACTTGCAATGGGGCTGCAGCAGCTCAGGCCTGCATCCTCTGATCGGGTCGATACATGGAATTATAAAGAGGATGCACTGAGGCCCAGACCAGGCACTGTTACAAACAGCCTCCCCGATACTATTCATTTCCTTTCCCAGTCATCCTATTGTTTGATCACCATGATTCCCATGATCCCACTCATGCCATTGTCTTCATCCATGATGTCACTCACGCTATTGTCTTCTGACGCTGTTGTTCCCTCATGTATATAAGACCACCAGCGCTACCTGGGGACCCTCAGTTTCGACCTCTTGTCCCCAGGTAAGCCAAGCTGCACTTCGCTCTGTAAATACCTGTCTCAATACATCTTGTCCCCAGCCCTGATCGTCGAGCCTTGCTCTGCTCTTGCTGCACAAGTGCTTGTCAATGCCCCTGCTTGTCTTGTGAGTCTTCCCTCATACTCAACAGTCAGTTGTAACAGGTGCGGACCGGACTGCAAACCTAGGACCGGGACCAAGACCAAGTGGGAGCGGTCCTGGTCTTGCCGTCCGGTCTCGGTCCTGCGGGGTTAAGCTGTGCCATGAGACCGCTATGGACTGCTCAAGACCAGTCCTGGACTGGTCTTCGGCCACTCCGCCACCCACTTCAACCAATGTACCTACTCAGACTTTGAAACATACGTGACAGCCAACAAACACAACAAACAAATGTATAGATTCACGGACATTTCCGGGCTTCCATAATTGGTAAGTCTACTGTAAGAAGTAAGAACACTCTTCTCATCTGCGGTCAGACGCGTCAATATTGCGTGGACATCCAACTCCAGTACTCTATGGGCATCTTCTTCAATAACGAATGCGACAAGAAGCAGAGACTCGTCCACCAGTCCACATCTGATGACGATGACAACGAGTCTACAAGCACGCCAAAGAAGAAGAGATCAAAAAATGAAGCAGCAACAAGCGCCCAGAAGTGCAAGGGCGGGAGTGGGAAGGGAAAGATGGCTGCGAAGCCCGAGGGAAGTACAACAGCAGGCAAGAAGGCGGCTAAGAAAGGAGCGCGGGAGTGAATCATTGTGAGTGATGACGAGGAGAGCCAGGACGAGGACAACGAGGACGGTGGCGATGGTAGCATGGGAGGATGACGGCGCAGTGCCCATGGGAGAGTGAAGGTTGAGGCTGATGATGATAGCAAGGGTGATGAGGACGATGAGGATGAGGGAGGACAACGGGAGGACGAGGACGCAGATGGGATGGTTGGGAAGACGATGAGGTACGTGGGAGGTTTATATGTGGTCAGCAGGGAGACTGACATGCAGAACCATGTCACTGAGGCACCAGAACATCAGGCCCAGCGAGTTGATACAACACACGACCTCCTGCTATTCTTCGGCCCTCTGAGTCAGGCGCAGTTCAAAGTGAAAGGGAAGGGGAAGGGGAAGACAACGAAGCCGGCAGGAGGGGTGGAGAAAGGATGGTGGTGCCGGATCTGCAGGTATGTTAAAGGTCGCCCTGTCCTTCTATCTATGTATACTCACCACCGTGCAGAGATGGCCCCAAAGTCATCAGTGAGGAAGGGCCCAGGGCTGCCTGGTACTGCAGTGGTAACTCGTCGTGCCGCCGTCACATCGCCCGAGTTCACTACAACAAATACCGGAGGCTGTGTAAGGAGAACGAGATTGACGAGCAAACTGAGGCGATATGGAAGAAGATACCAGAGGAGAGAGAGGCACACACACAGAAAGCAGCGGCGGCGGCGGGAGGGAAGAAGGGGAAGGTGCAGACAACACTCGACCTTGTTGTGAAGAAGGTTCAGGTTTCGATGGCCTTCTCCCCCGATGCTATCTTGCAGCATGTGACCATTCTCATTGTCACCGGTGACCAGGTGCATCTGTGCAACCCCTTTTGGAGTAGAAAGGTTCCGGGCTGATGGAACATTCCATTTACCAGCCTCTCACCCTCGCAAGTGATGTCGCCTTCCACAACTGCCTCGTCGTCATGCGGCTGAAGACACGCAAGTCCGAGCTGCCCTCTCAGATGACAGTATGCATGCGCGTCTCAAATGAGTTCTCGACTTATCCAGTGACTTCAGTTGGACCGAATAATTTAGAGCCCTTAGTTAAGGTGGTTACTCGATCATTTGGGCCCTTAGTACAGGGTGGCGTCTATTCAATCAAATATTTGGTTCTCAGGCTGCCTTTGCGGGTCACGTATATTCATCAAATATTTTGAGACATACGAATTGACCCAAAAATGCGCCCAAAGGGAATTGAACCTGCAGCCAACAGAAACCGCTAGCACACAATCCAACTGAACCATTGGGCCTTTACAACGTGTAATTTATGTGCAGATAAGTACATTGTGAGCACCGTGGTACGAACAGTCATCTATGGCCGGCCATAGATGACTGTTCGTACTACAAAGGGTGCTAAGGATCTAGATACATACTTGATTGATAGCACATGTAATAGGGCAAGTAATCATACTTCCGAGGCAAGACAATAAATGCTTAGTGATACTAAAACATAAGGCTCAGTTGTAAAATGTAATGAAAGTAAGCAAGTAAGCAAGAGCGTAGTACTTACTTACTAGGTGTTATTTGCATGGTATGATGTCACATGTTGAGCGACTCGGAAAGGCCTTGTGGTGTGGTTGGACAAAGCAGCGCACTTCCCGTGGTAACATGTTGCTCTTGTGCGCTGGTTTGAACCTGCTTCATGCATTTTTAAAAGGTGTTTGCGAATCAAATATTTGGGTCCATAGACGCCACTCTGTACTAAGGGCCCAAATGATCCAGCAACCACCTTAACTAAGGCTGCCAAATAGTTTGGGGTAGCTGATACTAATGACTTATCTGGGGCGCCTGGCAATAACAATTCAAGCGGCACCTGGGCAAGTTTCCATTCTCTGGGATCTATGGACAGCACCACATACGTCCACACCATTCCTTGGCATGATAGCCACTTGGATCGAGGTCGATGGCACCACAAAGACCTGGACGCTGCGCTCTGAGGTCATCGCGATGCACCGAATTCTCGGGAAGCACACCGGTATCAACCTTCTCTTCACTGACCATGTCAGCATCATGTCAAAGAAGCATTCCAAGGTATGTTCTCAATTCAATATGCGTGCTCCGTTGTCTAACTCTAAGTCTCGACCTTTTCCAGCTCGGACATGTAACCAATGACAATGCTAAGACAAATCTGGCAGCCGCAAGGGAAGTCGCAGAGCATCTGGATCGCTGTGGTGTGCTTGGAAATTGGAAGGCCCGCGAGAAGGATCTTGGGTATGACATCTCGCGGCTTTGGGGGCTTGTGCAGTTCGACTAACTTGTTTCACTAGGTGCTTTGGGCATATTGTCCAGCTGGGGATCAAGAAGTTTATGGGATGTGTGACCTCCAAGGCCGTAGTTGAATCAAAAGAAGCCATATGGAACTACAACCCTGAAGACGAAGGCTCAATTATCAATGGAGGCCTTGATGTCATTGCAGTGATTCGGACTCTCGCTGTCAAGGTACGTACTTATTCAGCCTTTTTCAGCAGAGAATGGTGCCTCTCGGGCGTGCCTGGCACGGCTTCCTGGATATAAGCATGCACAGTGCACACACTGCTCGAGGCTCTCCTGGATACAAGCGTGAACGGTGTGCCCACAGCTCGAGGCTCTTAACCATGCATGCTCCTGCTGCAGCCCCCGTCCCGATGGGGCTGTAGTATTGTCCATAGTGCGGACTGTCGTCTCCCTGTCTCTATGTCATATACATAGCCACACATACAATTGTTGTACTGACCCTGCTTACAGATTCAAGCCTCCAGACCACGCAAGCTGTACTTTGAAGACCTGCAATGTGCCCTGGACATCATCAACCCACTCATCATCCCGCTACATGGAAACGCGCGCTGGAGCAGTGCGCACAAGATGCTCACGCCCACGTACCAACTGCGTGTTACCACTGATCGTCGAGGGAGATCAGGGAGGACTCACAAGACGAGCAGGGGCGCCGACGAGCACTTGTGCAGCAAGAGCGGAGCAATGCTCGACGATCAGGGCTGGGGACAAGATGTATTGAGAGAGGTATATACAGAGTGAAGTACAGCTTGGCTTACCTGGGGACAAGAGGTCGAAACTGAGGGTCCCCAGGTAGCGCTGGTGGTCTGATATACATGAGGGAACAACAGCGTCAAAAGACAATAGTGTGAGAGACATCATGGATGAAGACAACAATGTGAGAGAGACCATGGGAATCATGGTGATCGAACAATAAGATGACTGGGAAAGGAAATGAATAGTACCGGGGAGGCTGTTCATAACACTTTGGGAGGTACGATCTTTGCAATTGCTAATGTTTGTCCATTCCAGGCGATCGACCAGTTCATTAGCACCACCGACTTGAAGTTTGGCCCGATCACAAAGCTGCGCCGCAAGGGCAAGAAGACCAAGAACATCCGCTGGACAGTGTTTCAACTGAGCGAAGGTGACTGGGCAAACGTCAAGCTCTGCACGGACATCTTGGTGGTGCGTATAGCGATAGCGACTGCATGCCCAGATCGACTGCATGCCCAGATTGACTGCATGCCCAGATCGACTGCATGCCCAGATACTAATTGAGATCTATCTAATATAGGACGCTAATCGCTATCACCAGTCATGCTCGAGCACACGGACACCCACGCTCTGGCAGGTCATTCCTGCCATGGAAGCCTTACATTCGCGCTGGGAAAAGCACGTCGATGAAAACAAGTATGCGCTCTTTTATGATGCCCTGCGCCAGGCGCTGCAGTTGCTCCTCAATTACTACAAGAAACTCGACCATGCTGCAGCGTACATCCTTGCACTTTGTAGGTCTGATTTGTTCTCTTTGCCACGCCGGAGCTGATCACACATTTGCAGTCTTACACCCTTACTTCAAGCTGCGGTACATTGAGGAGCAGTGGGGTGGGGAAGAAGAGTACCAGGCCGATCTTGCGAACAGTGAGCCAAATGCGCGTAATTGGCAGAAGTACGCGCGTGGCGTGGTCAAGAAGGCGGTCAGTAGTGCGCCTTCACTTCACTCTCTCTCCAACTAACCCAACTGCTGTCTGATAGGTCAAACAATACTGAGAAGCTGGCCTGAAGGAGGCCAGCGAGACATGCGCAAGCAATGCCCCTCCCACCGCGACACAGTCCCAGGCTCGTGAATCTGCTGACTTAGACTTGGAAGACAACTACGACCGTGCTCACCAGCAGCGTCTGCGGCAAGGGAAGATCGACGTGGACGGCTGGAAGGCTGAGCTGCAGCGGTATGAAGCCGACCTCACTCCGGAAGTGACGAAGAAGACTGACCTTGTACAGCACTGGTCCGAGAGCACCGGCACGTACCCCACTCTGGTGCATCTCGCCCTCAACATCCTCCCTGTCCCTGCAGCTTCAACAGGGGCAGAGTCGCTCTTCTCTCGGGCCAAAGATGTTACGACTGACCGCTGCTCCCATCTCGACCCAGACATCCTTGAGGCGATCGAGTGCCTCAACTGGCACTGGAAGGGGACGCTCCCCGACTACGCCAGGATCAATGAAGACAGAGTTGAGGAGGTTGAGGGACTCGAGGAGTTCGAGTTTTTTGAGGAGCAGGACATCTGGTTTGCGGCTTCTGAGGAGGACCCTGTAGAATTGTCATGATATAATTGTACTAGTATACTACTGTTGTATGTCGAAGCTGACTGCCATATTCTGTGTGCAGGACTGGTCCCATAGCGGTCCCAGGCGGTCTGAGACTGGTCCTGGACTGGGGTTGGTCTTGGGCCGGTCTCAGACCGAGACTGGACCAATATCTGGTCCGGTCCTAGTGGGACTGGACCGCGGTCTTGGTCTCGCGGTCTTGTGTCGGTCCTGGTCCCAGTCCTGGTCCTGGTCTTGACCAAATAAGGACAAAAGACCGGACTGGACCGGACCCTGCAACAGTAGTGGCGGTGGAAGGGTGTTGTCTCAGTTGCGTTCAAGGCACCCAAGAACCCGTGGGTAGTCCAACTTGAGCTGGAGCCAGATAAACTCGCGCAAGTGGAAGCACATACCGAAGAGATCGAGACCCGCCAGCTTGCTATTAGCCCCCTGGGCTATGGCAAAATTGCAGAGCTCGTTCTTGACCCAAATGCCTGCCGGGGAAAACAAAAAGGTATGAAACATATAATCTCACCCGTGTGACTCGTGTATTGATTTTGTACCCTGCGAATTAGCCCATGTTGCATCACCTGCCAAGCCTGCCAAGCTGTGCAAAACGGGACACGATAAACATGCAAAGGTAACACTGGCACGTTTGCAGGAGTTGGTGTTACGAACAGCCTCCCTGGTACTATTCATTTCCTTTCCCAGTCATTCTATTGTTCGATCACCATGATTCCCATGGTCTCTCTCACGTTATTGTCTCCATCCATGATGTCTCTCACGCTATTGTCTTCTGACGCTGTTGTTCCCTCATGTATATAAGACCACCAGCGCTACCTGGGGACCCTCAGTTTCGACCTCTTGTCCCCAGGTAAGCCAAGCTGTACTTCGCTCTGTAGATACCTCTCTCAATACATCTTGTCCCCAGCCCTGATCGTCGAGCATTGCTCCGCTCTCGCTGCACAAGTGCTCGTCGACGCCCCTGCTCGTCTTGTGAGTCTTCCCTGATCTCCCTCGACGATCAGTCGTAACATTAGGTTGAAACTTCAACACGAGCACTGGCATATCCCCCCCCACCCTCCATTGGTTGATCGCTGGTTCTATAACCATGCGCCTGGTGTTGAGCTGTATCTGTCGCTGTGGGTTCTACAACCTACGTGCACGGTACTACCTTCCTGGACCCCACCGCTGTCCAGTAAGACTTTGAGGTCCACTGACAGGCGAAGGTCAGGTGAACTTGTGTTCTACCTGACGTCGACCTCTACACACTGGATCAGCCCCCACCAGATCAGCCCCGTCCCTCTTGTGCCCCCTACAACCACGCCTTTCATTCAAGTGCAGTAGAAGATCATCACTGGCGTGGCACTGATCAAAAGTGGTACATCTGTGATCAGCAACCTTGTCCAGAGCGACTACCTACCTGGGCATCAGACGCGCCAGTCTGGACCAATCTCCATATCTACGTCTATCCCACACCTAAACAGGAGGAGCAGATCCGCCAGCGACTGACACAACCGGTTGCTACTACTACTGCTAGTGGACGCCCCCTACGTGAGGCAGTCCGCCTTTCGTCCAGCAGGCCAGGCACTCGCCCACCGAGCCGTCTCCCTAGCCGCACCAACACCCCTCCCACTGAGTCTCCGCTCGGAGGATCACGGATCCCTCTCCCCACTGCACTTGTCCTTGCCAGCGAGCGTCTGCAACGTCGAGCATCAGGATCCTTCAGTCCAGTTGCCACCACCTCGGTACTGCCCCCTCAGTCCCAGCCGGAGGGACGACAACCTGACATCGTCCTCAACTCCCCGCCTCGGACTTCCCCACCACCTCTTCCTCCACGGAACCCTTTGCGGACGACTACCCCTAGTGCTCCGTCGCAAGGCTCCTCGCACCCCACCCACCACACCGCCACCCACCACCCCCACTCTCCCTACCATGACGGCTCCTTTTGACGTCACCAAGCTCCTGCCAGTCCTACTGCCTCGAGAGTACG
>WJSG01008751.1:0-32813 GCA_016618145.1 Sanghuangporus lonicericola | reverse complement strand
TCAACTTCTTCCCTTCCCCAGAGAACGTCCCGGACGGCTACGCAGCCCTATCGCACGTCTGGGATAAGGAGGAGCAGTCGTTCCAGGACGTCCGGAAGATCCAGGAGAATTGCACGAAGGACGGCACAAATCCCCGCGATTTCGTGTGCGAAAAGATCCGGAAGTGCTGCGAGCTTGCGGAGAGTCATGGATATAGGTGGGTGTGGATCGATACGTGCTGCATCGACAAGACGAGCAGCGCCGAGCTCTCCGAGGCCATCAACTCGATGTTCCGCTACTATGCCCTCGCAGGTATCTGCTATGGATACTTGCGGGATGTCTCCGCTACGCACGAACCAGACGACGTCGGGAAGGACTACATATCGGACAGGGCTGACGGAGCGGGAGACTGGGACGCATTTAGACTCTATCGTGGACGGTACGATCACGTTCTGAACGCTCGATGGTTCCAGCGAGGGTGGACGCTGCAGGAGCTCATTGCGCCGCGCCTCTTTCTCATCCTCGATAATGCTTGGCGAGTACTAGGAACGAAAGCTGGCTTTGCGGAGTTATTGGAACATGAGTTTGGCATTCCCGCGGCCGTGCTCCGCCTCGAGATCAGCCACACCGAGTTCAGCATCGCACAACGCATGTCTTGGTTCGGATGGCGGGAAACCACACGTCCGGAGGACGAGGCGTACTGTCTCCTTGGTCTCTTCAACATCCACATGCCTCCTCTTTACGGAGAGGGGAGGCATGCGTTCCGGCGACTGCAGGAGGAGATCATGAAGCAGTCGGCAGACACGACACTTTTCGCATGGGATGGAGCTACAGCACGGAATTGGCAAGACTACTCTTGTCTATTTGCTGTATCGCCCACATCATTCTCGGGGAGCGGCGAGATCACATACGGGCCTCCACTACACCCACATGGGCACCGAACGTTCAACGTGAGTCGAGATGTATCGCTTGTTAGCGTAATTTCGCTGATGAGCAGGCAGGATTCCGCCTTCAATTTACGAGGTAGCCTTGCCACCGATGTCAGGTTGAACATAACCCCGCACGGTATCTTGGCCTACCTTCCCATCGTGGTTGAGGAAGTTGCAGGCGAAGCTCTGGTGTGCGCAGACCTGTGCTGGTATCGAGGCCGCTGCGCTCGTGGCTTGCTGCCGCTCTGCCTTCAAAATGATCTTGGTGATTCGGAGGCACTCTCCGCTCGCTGGTCATCGTACTGTGTTTGCGATTTCCTTGATGAGCGTATTCTATGGATCCCAGATCGCCCCAGGAGCAAGAGCGGCGACAACGTGGTTCGGAGAGAAGCAGTGCCGCACGCATCATGGCAGGAAGTGCTCATCCGACATCAACCTCGACCGCATCGACTACCTGGCGAAGTGACAGATTCCGACAGGTACTACATTCCAGCTACCCCAAAGCAACTCCTATTCGATGCTCCCTTCCGCTTCGACGAGGCTCGTGTCCGGAGGTTCATGGTCGAGGCCGGGGTGGAACACGTGGAAATCCGCAATGCCAACGTGCGGCCCTCCCTGATGGCCGACTCCAGTCTCCCCACAGCGTATCATTTCGGTGATCTTCCGCTTACCCTCGTCATCATGGTTGGGCAATGTCGTCAGGAATGGCTGCCCAGGGATTTGTCCCTGCCCGTTCCCATATGGGCGCAAGTGAGCACTAGGGCCTCATGGTCAGGCAGGGTGGACGAGGCGATCATGAAGCTCCTGGACGACCCTCTACACGACTGCCTCGAGGATCACGTCTCGCTATGGCCGGCTCAGCAAAAGACGTTTGTCCTGGACGACTCGGTGTGGGACGGAAAAGCGGGTGTCGTGACTCTTTCCTTTACATCTTGTCCATTCAATCCTGGACGGACGCTGGTCATGGACGCCTCGTTCAATCCCTCACCCCCTACTCACGGCCATCACGCTGAGCCAGACGACACAACGTGTCCAAAGTCTCCACGATCTTTGACCTCGACCGGCCGGTAACTAGCCGGATATCTCACGCGTTTTCAAACCGTCGCTCTACTTCTGGCAGTGTGTCGACTCATCATCGCGTCGACTCGCCCTCCGAGTCAGGACCACATGAAACATCGAAGCCGTCCCTTCTCTTCCTCGTTCGACATCGACTGCACCAGCTCTGGCATCCCAAAGTTCCCCCGCCACCGTTTTCAATATTGCGACCTCACAGATCGAGCTCGTGGACTTGCGATCGTGAACTATTCCGATATATGCTCGTGTCAGTTCGATCCGTATACACCTGGTAATTCACTGGACGAGGACACGCTGCAGCGCGATTTAGTCTCGATCCCTTGACGGACAGAGATTCCACGTTGACTTGACCAATTTCAACGAATTGCCCGCTATTCAGTCTGCTGAGTCCGCGGCCGCGAGTCCCGACGACGACTTGACAGAACCCGCATGATGATTGGGACGGTCTTCAGACGCTCGGCCCACGCTCTGCCACGCGCAAGCCACGCGACGTGTTCTAGACTCCAGTCGGGCCCTGCTTACTATCGCGCTCAAAACAACAGTCTATGACAGTCGTTATCCATACAGGTCGTTTCGCTCTCGACTGCGTTATCGCCCATTGACTCGCTCGTCCGAGGTGTCACAAGCCGGCTGTACCCACCGCAAAACCGAGCGTCATCCGGGGCCGGTGCATCCACAATAAATTGCCGTTTCTTGACCAGTTGCAAGGTGCGCGATTGCCCGTATGTCGCCCGATCTACATACTAATCGTCCTTGAGCACTGTCTCCAGACTGTTCCCATGTGGCTTCTCAGTACCGACCGCGCCGAGCTCCACTACTTCTCGTCCCCCGAGGCTATCGACGAGTACGCAGCCCTCTCTCATACCTGGAACAACAAGCCCGAACATGGATCACCGGAGCAGTCGTTCCAGGACGTCCAGAAGATCCAGGAGAGGTGCATCCAGGACGGCACGAATCCACGCGATCTCGTGTCCGAGAAGATCAGGCGGTGCTGCGAGCTCGCTGAGAAGCACGGCTACAAGTGGGTCTGGATCGACACCTGCTGCATCGACAAGACGAGCAGCGCGGAGCTCTCTGAGGTGATCAACTCCATGTACCGCTACTACGCACTCGCCGCTATATGCTACGGGTACTTGCGCGATGTCGACACTGTGTTCTTCTCACATGAGGACCTCAAGAAGCAGTGCGACTTGCCGCAGCCCTTCTCAGATCCGTCATACAGACAGCTATGGTCGAGCATCTGGTTTCAGCGAGGGTGGACGCTCCAGGAGCTCATCGCCCCGCGCTTCTTCGTCTTCGTCTCGCGTACCTGGGAGGTCATAGGAACGAAAGCGGACCTCGCGGAGTTCCTGGAGACCAAGTTCCGCATTCCCGCCGCCGTGCACCGGCTCCACGCCAGTCCTTCGGAGTTCAGCATCGCGCAGCGGATGTCGTGGTTCGGACTTCGGCAAACGACGCGGCCGGAGGACGAGGCGTACTGCCTGCTCGGACTATTTGAGATTAACATGCCGCCGCTCTACGGCGAGGGCAGAAATGCGTTTCGACGACTGCAAGAGGAGATCATGAAGCAAACGGCGGATACGACCCTCTTCGCATGGCGAGGAGTCCTCACAGATTCTCCTGTGGAGTGTCTCTTTGCGGCGTCCCCTGCAGACTTCACAGTGATTCGGAGAGAGGACGAGATTGTATACACGCCTCCACGACGAACACAAGTACCGGCTGATACTACCGGCAACGTGAGTGATTTGTTGTTCCCAGTCGTGTGTAGTTGCTCACGAGCGAATAGAATCCAGCCCTCGGAGTACGAGCGGATATGAATGAGATGACGTTCGCCGTCACTCCCGGGACTGGAGTCCGTGCCAATATTCCCATTTTCACGTGGAGAGGCGGTCTATTTGGAGACTTGTACTGGTCATCAGGCGACGGTCGCCCTGTTTTCCTCCATCTTGAACCCGACCCTGAAAGTGAAGTGAGCTCGTCTCCCCGCCCTTCGTACCGGGTCGGCAAACCTCGTCTGACAGGCAGTGAGGCGTACGACGACGCATGCCTGCCTGATGGACCCCCATCGTGGCAGGAAGTCCTCATACGACATCGACTTCCGCTGCACCGAGCACCTGGCCAACTACCTGCTTCCGCCACGTTCAGATTCACCCCAGCTATCCCGATGCAGCTCACCTTCGACGCACCTGTCCGCTTTCNCCCAGCTATCCCGATGCAGCTCACCTTCGACGCACCTGTCCGCTTTCCCGAAGCACGCATCTGGCAGTTTCTCATCCAGTCTGAGTCCGACCGCTTTGAGATTCGCGGTGCCGGGCTTGAGTCTCCTTGGACGGCTGACTCCACCGAGCCAGTTGCGTACGTTTTCGTGGGCTTGCAGTACACCATCATCAAAATAGGGCAATGTCTTCAGGACAGGCCACCCGGGGAGCAGCGCCGGCCTAAAGCCATATGGGTGACACTCAGCGTCGGATATGTTGGGGATAATGCCATCGAGGTGGAGGCGGAGATCAGCAAGGTATCAGCCGATACTCTGCACGGCTGCTCACGGGATCACGTCTTACAGTGGCCCGATCTCCGGAAGAGGTTCACAATACCCTTCAAGAAGGAGGTGACCCTGTCGTTTACACCTTGCCCTCTCAATCCCGAACGGACGCTCGTCCTGGAAGCCTCATGCCGCCTTTTCCCACTACCAGGTTCGTCTCAGATATCATTTCCCACAGACCTCTCTGAGCGAATGATAGCCGAATTTGCAGACTGCAGACACCCATCCTCGAAGGAGCCCTGCGAGTGATTCACCACACCCCGAGGGACACTTACTCGGTGTACCAAGTCTCTGGACATGACCACACAGAGCAAGCTATCCTGCCAAAGCCTCCAACTACGTCGTCCTTCGGGCCTTCCTCTGCGCAAGCCTGCGACTTCTCGATGCGACCCAAAATACGATCTATCAATGATCATCCTACTTCTTCTGGACTCCTCCGCGGCTGTCTACTCAATCCTGCGACTCTTCGACATTCCCCGTTCTCTCCTGCTCGACTGCGTCCTTGTGGCTCGTCCATGGCATGCGCGCGGATGGCGGTCCTTCTCCTGCGTGTCTTCAGCATCGTGCCTTCAGCAAGTCCCGGTCATCACCATACCACCTCCGAGTCACGCTCCTCGCACATCAGCCCTCAGACCCAATGAACGAGGTGTACCGCTCCCGCACGTGTGGTCCCGCCGCTGATGACCAGAGTCCGTCGCCTGAGTCCGCGGTGTCCGCATTCAACCCATGGATCCAGAGTGGGAGCATGCCTGTATCTTCCTGCCAGACTGCGGCTTCTCCGGGACCGATGTCGAGTTCCGATTCCGTCACGGAAGCCGGTCAGGGAAGCTGCAAGAAGGCTGTAGTCAGAAGGATTAAGACGCCATCTGCGGACGACCGATACCAGGGGCTAGGGATGGGAATTCTCGAACGCAATTGCGGCGGCGCTGTGCCTCTGAGGAGTGGAGGGAGTCGCGTTGAACTTTCTGTTATTACAACGAGGACACACTCATAGCGGCAGCGCGCGCCATCATGTACGCTTTGTGCTCCTGGACGGATGAGTCTCTCAGAATCAATGTAAGTATTGATCACTTACAACGTACGTACTGGCACAACCTGAATTTGGTCCATATCGCAAGAACACCCGGCTGCAGACATCATCACACTGCATCGTTCCGAAGCAAGCCGGTGTCGCCGGTGGCCGGGGATCTCTCTGTTCGGACTCTCCTCCGGTATGTTTACTTAAGAGGAGAGGAAGGTAAGTAGCCTCGAGGCGGGCTTGGTCAGCAGACGCTGAGCCCAGAGAACGCGGGCGCAGGGAGAGGAACTTGAAGGGTTCATCAGGACGACGACTCTTCTATCTGCTGTACCTGTGCCGTACTCTGAGACCTCGACTCCAGCGGGACGTCCGCCGAATCTCGAGCAACGACACGGGGATGTTACGCCACGGGTTTCCGCCCCGAGCACGCTCCTTAATCCGTGGCACAACCATTGCGTCCCGCCCTCGGTCGTGCGCTCTCCGCTCCCGTCTACAGCCCCATCGGCACAAACGCGGGCACCGCGGCGGATACAAGCTCAAGAGCTACGCATCTGGTGGCGGAAGACGGGCTCAAAGCTGGGTGACTGCGCACGCCGGTCGTCGCATCCTCCTCTCACCTGTAACCTCGCACTCGCACTCGTCTCACCTGGATCCTCTGTTGCTTTGCGAGGAGCGCGAGGCAAGGCGGAGTCTGCAGAGCAAGCACAGATTGGGATCGGTATTGTGCTGCATAGCACCAGGAGGTACACCGCTCCTCCTCAGTAGGAAGGCGGGGGCGGTGTGATCGTGTGCGACACTCTCACAGGTGCGTCGATGGACACTCCCATATCCAAAGCATGGCACTGACCTACAAAATCGATTGCTAGCTGCCTTCTTGGACACGTCCTCACAGCTCGAACCCTGCTGTCTGTCCCGGCGAGCCGACGTACAAGAGACGCCGTCGAAGACACGCAGTCGCTCGGGGCCGAGCTCATCCTAACCGTGCTCGAGCTCGTCAGGTGGTCCGCCGTGCAGCACCCCTCGCCGTCAACTCGGATTGCGCTCGAACTCGCCAGGTGGGGGCTCCGCTTGAGAACACCCCTTGCTCCTACTCCCCTACCGTGTTCTCGGTATCCGTCTACCTCATCCCGCGCTGACGCCACCCCAGTTCACCAAGGAACCACACTAGTATTCTCGATTACGGCCGTTCGCCTCTGACGCCTCCTCTTCCGACATGACTCCTCGCCAGCTAGGGCGCAACTGTGATTGTCTCGTCAGAGGTCATGTCCCCCACTGTCTTGCCGGCTGGTTCATGCTCTCGCGTTCCGTCCCACGCCTTTGCTCTGCCTGTCTCGGCAGAGCAGGTGGCGGTGGACTTGACTCTCCCCGTCTGAGGCTGGTCCACGAGAAGCGGGCGACGCGCGAGAGGAGGATTCCTACGCAGGCGCAGAGGGCTCCGTGTACTCGGAGGATCCGGAGGACGCGAGGCCGGCGGTACTGAGACTCTCCTTTGCACTCTTCTGCATGTCGAGCAACCCGGGATCACGCCCTTCTGCCAAGACAGTTTTACGATACATGACTCGCCGCAGGCCTTCGGACTTTCGCAGTATACATTGTCTCCCCTAGGCAGCCCACGATCCGAGTTGGTGGGCTATGTAGTCGGCGGTATCGGTGGTCCGTGCGGCGCACTGCCACACCTGAGCGCCAGCACCGAGTCCTGCTTCTGTTCTCCCACTTGCACCGCTGGCCTTGCTGCGCTCGTACAGGGAACTGATGACAGTCTAGTCTATAAGTACTCCCACATATGACGTTTACTTTGCGTTCACTCAGGACTGCCGCCACCCTTGCTCACGACGACATCATTCGTTCCCTCCAATCACTCTTGCTCTTGACGTTGCCCCGCCCGTAATCACTTGTCCGAGTTGCCACAAGCCGACTCTACCCGCCGCACATCAATCTCTAAGTCGTCCGAAGTGGTCACGCCTCTTGCATTGCAGGAACCTCAATCCGCTCGATCACTGGTGTGTTGTTTCGTATCTTACATAGGCTGCCAGGTTGCGCAATTCCCACTGATGCCCCCGCTCTATGCCATCTAGTTGCAACGCGTTTCATGTGGCTCCTCAGCACTGACCGTGCAGAGCTCTACTCCTTCGGGTCCCCCGAGAACGTCCCGGGTGGCTACGCCATCCTCTCGCATGTTTGGGATAAGGAGGAGCAGTCGTATCAGGACGTCCGGCGAATTCAGGAGAGCTGCGCAAAACACGGCACGAACCCCCGTGAATTCGTATGCGAGAAGATCCGGAGGTGCTGCGAGCTTGCGGAGAGGCATGGCTTCGCGTGGGTCTGGATCGACACCTGCTGCATCGACAAGACGAGCAGCGCCGAGCTCTCCGAGGCGATCAACTCCATGTTTCGCTACTACGCCCTCTCCCGCATCTGCTATGGATACCTCCGCGACGTCCCAAACTCCTCTTGTTACATCGACGCTCCTGAGGCATTTGTCCGGAGCGTCTGGTTCATGAGAGGGTGGACGCTGCAGGAGCTCATTGCTCCTCGTTTCTTCCTCTTCCTTTCGCAGTCCTGGAGCATCCTTGGGTCGAAGGCGGACTTCGCCGAGGTGATTGAAGCGTGGATCTACATCCCTGCAACCCTGCTACGGTTTCACAACGCTCACACGGAGTTCAGCATCGCCCAGCGGATGTCTTGGTTTGGTCGCCGGGAGACGACGCGGCTGGAGGACGAGGCATACTGCCTCCTGGGACTGTTTGACATACACATGTCACCCCTGTACGGCGAGGGGATGAATGCATTCCGCAGACTGCAGGAGGAGATCATGAAGCAGTCGACCGATACGACGCTCTTCGGATGGCCCGGTTCCGGTTCCAGCTTCTGGCATCTTGAAGAAGAGTCTTGTCTCCTTGCGCCGTCTCCCTCAGCATTTTCAATCTTCCAAAGTCATCGTCGGTACCTCTACGTGCCTCAACGCATATATTGGTTAGACCGCGTTACGGACAATGTGAGTTGCTAACGGCAAGTGGTGCTAATGCGTTGTCGCTGACTCATGAACAGAATTCTGCGCTCGAGCCTCGAGGTCGAGGTCTCAGTGACATTACCTTCTCTGTGACGCCCCATGGAATTCTGGCTCATATTCCCATAATTGTGGCTGACAGTGGAACATATGCTGACCTGTACTGGTATGCGGATCGAGCATGGCACTTAGACGGGCCCGTTCTGCTCCGTCTCAAAGCAGACCCTGACGGTCAAGGCCACTCAACTCGCCGCCCTCTCTACTGTGTGGATGCAGAGCTCGGTCTCCGTATCAAGACCCTGGATTGGTCTAGGAGCCCAGCCGGGGAATATGTAATTGACGGACAGACAGGGCTGCGCGCATTGTGGCAGGAAGTCCTCATCAGACATCGACCTCGTCCGCATGCTTTCCGTCAAGACGGGGCGCTGTCCGGTTCTCGTCCATACTACATTCCGCCAATACCGGTGCAGTTGGCCTTCGACGCACCTTTCCGCTTCGAGGAACCTCAAATTCGCAAGTTCATGCGGCAGTCCCTTGGGTGGTGCGGCCGCCTGGAGATCTACAATGCGGACTTCCACTATCCCCAGATAGTCGACTCTCCCGACTGTCCCCCGACAGCGTATGTTTTTCGTGGTCGGTCTGCGGTTGCGTATGTTATCAAGGTCGGACAATGCCGACAGGAAAGGCTGTCTGGACTTCAACCGCAGTCCGCACCTGTATGGGCCACGGTTCAGACATACGACCTTCCTGGAGACTTCGCGTTGTCCGAGCAGGCACTGCACGACTGCGTCAAGGATCACGTCTCGCTATGGCCGGATCTCGGCCGGAAGACGTTCGTCGTGGGCCCTAATGGCAACTCCGTGACCCTATGCTTCTCGCCCTGTCCTGTCAACCCCAGACGGACGCTCGTCTTGAACGCCACATATCTGCATCAGAGCCACGGCGGCCTCATTCAGCTACCACCACAAGGAACATCGTTCCAACTTGAAGACACGAGCTGATCATCCGGACGCCCAACCCGCTTGCGTATGCTCTTGAAGGTCTTTCCTGCTGCTGCCCGCAGCCCCCATTCCGCAGGGAACGCGACGGGCCCAGGATATATTGGGCAGTCGCGGACATCGTCCATACGCGTGGCTAGTGATCCCCTATGTCGTCGTGGTCGTGCCTCGTCAGGGTAGAGCTCCCTCGGGGGTTGGCGATCGACAAGAACGCGACCCAGACATGCTCTCTGCGCTCTTCCAGCCTGAAACCTGCAGATTGTGCGCGGCGACTGCGCCCTTAGTGTCGCTCAGTTCGAGCGCGAGCCGGGACGACACCCGCAAGTCGCCGCAAGCGCATTGCTGGTTGCCCACCGAAGGCCGTATTGCCGCACCCCAGCGTGCTGCTCGCACCTGTGTACCCCGACTGGTACAACACTCCATCGCCCTTCTCCTGCTCTGCGCTCTGCGGAGGGCTCTTCCTCCACTCGTCCACCTTGCGTTACGTCCCGGGAGCGCTGGTCGAGCGCACCCAGATATACATCAAGGACACGAAGCAACTTCTCATAGCCCGAGGGTCGACGATCTGCATCTTCCTGGTTTGACACGGTGTACCATGATGGACAATGTCGTCCATCCTCAGATCCAAGCAAGGATGCAGGAAGTGCGGCAGGAGGCTCGGGGACGCAGCACGCTGAGATGCGTTAGGCGGACAGAGGATGGTCGGAGTACGAGCGATGACGCCGGAGATCTCGGAGGGAGAGGAATTGGAAGTCGCAGGTCGGCTGAGAGAGGGGCTCTTAGACTGCACAGCACAGGCTGATTGGAGACACTGCTCCGTGAAGAAATCATGGTCTTCGTACTCTCCAGTGGTACGACTCTGCCTGCTTTGCATTCCTTTCAATCAGTCTCAGTATCACTCCATGTACGAAACTGCAGACATCCATTCTCAGTCGTTGCTTCGGCTCACTCAGAAGCGTCTTACTTACTTTCCTGTCTAGACATGATTACGCCGAGAATCCTATCCCGCCTGGGCATCGACCTAATTATTTCCGCCCCTGCTTGCCCGATCCTGCTACTCCTGCAAGGCGATGTTTCGACCAAGAATCCGACCGGTTCTCCGTGCAGCGCGTGTTCTGCGCGCCAATGTCTAAGTGGCTCTGCGACTCACGGAGCGAGAGACTGAGAGGTCCGTGTCGCCTCGTCTTCGGCCGCCTATCAGGTGTCTGTGGGTCCCCCGACGGAAGTGCGCTCAAGGCCTTCGTCCATCCGAAGCCTTGTGTGAAGACGATCGGCACCCGACTGTCCAACGATGGTGAGACCTTCCCGTGTACGTAGAGCAGGCCTGCGTATTGAGCTCTGCAGCACTCTGGAGGATATGGCACCGCGCAAGACGGCGAATGTACGTGTATCAATACGGTCTTCAGGGCAGGAATCGTATGCATATTCAGGAATCTCGCCGTAACACGTCTCCGCGCTGCCGAGACACGTCTTCGCGGGAGGAGGAGAGCGTACCGCGTTGTCTGGGTGCCAGCATCCCGAACATCGCACGCCAACGCTGTCCGGACGAGCGAGCGTAGTGCGAAGCTGCATGAGATTTGTGGTGCTGAGGCGTCGCGCGACAAACAAACAGCAAGGTAGTGTATGCTCAGCAGCGTGCAGTCGTGGAAAGAACGAAGATAACATACCGATGCATCCTTGCAGCTCTGTAGACGTTGCTGCAGGCATCGTCCGCCGAGGACCGCGCGATGACCTGATGACGGACTCCGCGTGGGCACCAAGCAAATGGGGCAGCACATACAGCGTAGCGTGTGCATGCGAGGGGCGGCCTGCGAGGTGGCGTCCACGTTTCGAGACTACTATAGAAGCTTGGGGGATCCTTTCATTGAGGAGCTGCAGCGCTGCATGGCAGAACGCAGCAGAGAAGGTTGAGAAGCCCCACCGGCACCGAGTGTAGCGCATCGCGATCTGGCGCACTTGAGCGATGGGGGAGCCAAGCGAATGAAGCCGCGGAGACGACCTACCTGAATCTCTATGCAGACGAGGTAAAGGACATCGACAGAGGGTCGCAGTGTTCGGAAGGATGCGCCAGTACAGCTCCAGACCACGGGCCTCCAGTCGCAGACCACCATAAGCAATGTGCGGCGAGTCCGAGGCTGACTTGCGCCTTCAAACCGGCTTTCAGAGGAGAGCACGAGGAGGTCGGAACTGAGTGCAGGAGCGAAAAAGCGAGCGAGCTACGAGCGAGACAGGCAGAGGAAAAGCGAGAAATAGGCGTCGAGAAACAACCGTGGACCGTCCTCTGCGCCGCCATCGACTCTCTCCTCGTCGTCGTCGTCGGGGACGAGGATGATGACGGCGGCGGCGAGCGTCCACTTTGTACGCGGCGCGCAGCCGCTCTGCGCACGAGCGCCTGCTCCTCCATGCGCACGACCACGACGGTCCACGCCCTCGCCCATGCGCTCTCCCTCTCCCCAAATTCCTCGGCGACATATTATAGCTGCCTGGCCATCTCGTCGCGCCCTCATCTCATTACACTCGTCGCGCCTGCACTCGTCTCGCCTGCACTCGTCTCGCCTGGGAGCGTCGCCTCGGACCCTCTGAAATTGTCTATTCTTTGGTTGACTCTCGCGCAGACTGTGCCTTGTCTCGCGGAGCGTAGGCATAGAGACCGGAGCGGCGACAGGTGAGGCGATGACTGCGTCCGAACGTGTGGTTTACTCGACGTTCCCTTGTTCCTCATTCATCGACGGCTACTCCCAACAACGGCCGTACGCTGCATCTACTTCACTTCAAATCTGCTCTGAGGAAGATCTGGGACGAGTTGCGCGAGTGAAGGCTTACATGTGTGTATATCGGATGGCGTCTCCGACGGTACGTGTCGTTCGTGCTTGAGGGAGTCGTTCTACCAATCGTTTCTCCATCCTCATGCCTCTCTCCAAGATCATGAAGTGCTCGATGCGACGTCGCCCTGTGCTCGCCTCGCTATGGCAGATGACGCACGCAGCGTAGTCTGTGAATATATCTTTTTATCTCCGTCATGTTAGCAGCGAGCTAGAGACCATCGAGTGCCGAGACCGCGCACATTAGGCTCATCAAAATACGCCCTCCTGACATTCTACCCGCTCACCAAGCCTCTCGCTCCCGCCGTCTTCACCATCATCGTCGTATCAAGCGACTTCCGCGGGCCTCAGAGATAACCAGGTGTGAATTTTACCATCTCTACCGGCCTACCACATGCTCAGGTTGACCCACGTCTTCAGAATACAGCATCACTTTCGAATGCGGGCCGCGCTATTGGTGAGGCCTAGCTCTTGAGCTTGAGGTCTCCGCGCGCCGAATGCCAAGCTATGGCTATAACCGCATGCCGCGAGAACTGCGCGAACCACGCAGCACAATATACGGGCCTACGAGCTTGCATGCGTACCCCACATCCTCCACCAGACCTCGGGCGACGGTCGCGCCTTGGACCCTCAGCTGCAGCGTTCTTCGGACATCTTTGACAAGTCGCATTCAAGTACTTTCCGTGCCGCGAACACGCGCGGGGCGTCGCAGGCTCCAGAGAGCACTCAGCATCTCAACAGGGACGGACGGACGTACAAAGTATGTTGAGTCGTGGTATATCCACAGTATGCTGACACTGATACCGTATACGCATCGGCGCAGGCCGGGCGTGCTCTCTGACGTCAGCAACACAGCGGCCTATACAAGCTCGTGCGGTGTCGACGCGCCTTTGAGAGACGTCGGGAAATACAGCCCTGGACGCACTGTGACTGACATCACGGCCTGCTCGCCGTCACCCTCGTTGCATCCAACAGTGGCGCCGCCGCCTCCGACCCTCGAGACGTCTCGCATCCGCGTCGTCATCGTGCTGCTTGTCGTCCTAAGTGCAGAGAGGAGTGTTCGCTTGTGTCGTAAGTACTCCATTGCGCAACGGTTGCTTCCGCAATAGTGTACATCACTGCAACGTGGACACCAATGTCTAGGTGGGAGCAGCAACTGTCCGTTGAAGAGACTGCTCATTGCGACGCGTACATGACGCGTGACAACCTGGTGAGTGGGGTAATAAGTACATCAACCAGATGACCGACTAATGATCCCTTCTCGTGCCCTTGTAGAATGCCAGCCGACATCTCTACTACCCGGACTTGTCCATCTGCAAGTATATGCTGTAGGGCAATAGCTGCCGTAGCCCCGAGACCCCGCCTAGGACATCGCTCGCACTGTCGAGTCGACTCGGGACGACTACGGGTCACGTTCCCTGATTGGAGGAGGATACGACAGACGAAGTCGCTCTTCGCCGCATGCATCTGGCTTCCCGATGCTTGTGGCTGACGATGTCACCCTCGGTGCAGTCCGTATATCTAGACCATGAAGGACGTAACTCACTGACCCTGCAACTCTTCCCGCAGTCATTGCCGTCTTTGCCAGTCTGAGCCCGGCCCGGGTGCTGCGATGATGTTCAGGTCGAACATCTCAAGTGGTCCGTTGAGCTCAACACCGCTCTCCAGCGTGCATCCGCCAAATACAACTCAGCCCTCTTCTGGCAAGCCAGTATCAACGACTCTCAGCCCACTGTGCACGGCGTCTTAGAGGCGCGAGTGACATCGTGGCGGAAGCATGCGTGGAGCGGTGTCTGGAACATCGCGTGTCGCGCGTCTCTCACAGTGCACGGCGCTGCAGGAATGCGAGTTAGACTCCGGTCATGAGACTTCAAGTGAGTGCTCATAGATCGTTCATCTGGACGCGGTATGCTCATGTCCGCAGGATGCACGACCGACCCGCTGCCCTGCCTCGGACGTGCGTCCCTCCAACACACCGCCGCGTTATCACCCCGTGGGGCGTGGCGCAGACTGCAACATGTCCACCGGTATACGTCTGCTCTGCCATTATGTGCAAAATTATGCTGATCGCCGAATGTCTTGTGCAAGTGGGTCCCGTACTGTCAACTGTCCCTCCGACGGCATCGATGCATTTTGGTCCGGTCGTCTTGGTGGTATGCGTAACTGGACTGCGCTAAATGAATCTCATTTTACCTCATCACAACCTCCCCCTCGAGTGGCCGTGCAACATTTCATGGCTAATCCCTGCTCTGTCGGCTATATTGGGATTCCGGGACGGCCAGTAGCGCCTAGCATCGGATTATCATCTGCTGAACTTTGTCTGACAATGCGCAGGCCATGCTGTTTCTGCACCGTCTCCGCACAGCGTCGACCCCTACCCTCGTCTGCCCTCGTCTGTCCTCTCTGCCTCTCTCTACCCAACGGACAAGAAGCGTCCCTCGCATCCACGCAATCGTCTCCGCCCTTGAAGCCTGCTTTTTACCGTCGTTCCATTGGCTCGCTCAACCGACTCTACACACCACAGAACTATCGACCGCCTTCGCGCGAGACCTCATCCTCTGATCCTTCTACATCCATCGTCCCTCATCCGTGACCATCGAGCCCAACGAGCCTGTCCTCGATCTTAATTCCGTGTTTCAATCTCTTCTGAGGTGCGTCGAATCACTCGTATTTTGCCCGATGTACCGTTCCATGACCATCATGTACAGGCGTCTGCCATGTGGGTCCTCAGTACCGACCGCGCCGAGCTCCATTACTTCTCGTCCCCCGAGGTTATCGACGAGTACGCAATCCTGTCTCATACCTGGAACAACACGCCCGGGGACGGGCCTCCAGAGCAGTCGTTCAAGGAGGTCTGGGAGATACAGAAGAGATGCGCCCAGGATGGCACGAATCCCCGCGATTTCGTGTCCGAGAAGATCCGGCGGTGCTGCGAGCTCGCTGAGAAGCATGGGTACAAGTGGGTCTGGATCGACACCTGCTGCATCGACAAGACGAGCAGCTCCGAACTCTCCGAGGCGATCAACTCCATGTTCCGCTACTATGCCCTCGCAGCTATCTGTTACGGACACCTGCGCGATGTCGACACTGTGGTTTTCTCACTTGAGGACCGCGAGGACATATACAACTGCCGTTACCACTCGCGGTACGCAAATTTCCGAGAAAGCATCTGGTTTCAGAGAGGGTGGACTCTCCAGGAGCTCATTGCTCCCCGCTTCTTCGTCTTCCTCTCGTCATCATGGGACGTCATTGGAACGAAAGCGGACCTCGCAGACTTCCTGGAAGATAGCTTCGGCATCCCCGCCACCGTCCTCCGGCTGCTAGCCAGTCCTTCCCAGTTCAGCATCTCTTATCGGATGTCTTGGTTCCGGAGGCGGCGGACGACGCGGCCGGAGGACGAGGCGTATTGCCTCCTCGGACTCTTCGACGTCCACATGCCACCGCTCTACGGCGAGGGAAGGAATGCATTCCGACGACTGCAAGAGGAGATTATGAAGCAGTCGGAAGACACCACACTCTTCGCATGGTCTGGCTTCGGCTTTAGTTCTCCCTGTCAGTTTCTCTTCGCTGCCCAGCCTGCAGACTTCTTCGACCGGGATTATCCGGGCGAGATTGCGTACGCACCTCCGCGACGAATCCATGAAGTGCCTGATACGATCGACAATGTGAGTCTATCGATGTTTGCTGTTGGTTCCGAGTTGCTCATGCTGATGACAATGATGAACGAACAGGATTCAGCCCCCGCAGTACGCCCGGATATCAATCGCATGACGTTTGCTATCACTCCGACTGGAGTCCGCGCCAATGTTCCGACCTTCACGCGGAATGGGGTAGTGTTTGCAGATCTGTACTGGCTTTATCGCCCTTTGGGCCGACTCTTTCTTGCTCTTGAACCCGACTCTGACAATGCAGCGAGCTCATGCGACCGCCTTTCGTACCATGTCTGCCAAAATCGCTATATCCCGTGCCACTTCGACGAACCCCCATCTTGGAAGGAAGTTCTCATCAGACATCGACCTCCGCTGCTGCTGGCCCCAGGCGAACTACCAGCTTCCTTCACGTCTAGCTTCATCCCAGCTATCTCAACGCAGCTCAGCCTCCATGCCTTCGTCCGCTTTCCCGAAACTCGCATACGGCAGTTCATGAAGCAGTGTTATTCCGAACGCATCCAGATTCGCGGTGGCGGGTTTGACTCTCCCGATAGTACGGCTGCCTCCAACCTGCCCACCGCATATATCTTCCTGAACTACGATGATCTCGTCGTCATCCGGGTAGGGTACTGCCAACAGGAACGGTCACACGGAGAGCAGTGCCGGCCTAAAGGCATATGGGCTCGGGCAGGAATTTATCATGGTGCCAGGAGAGATGACGCGGCGCGGGAGGTGGAGATCAACAAGGTCTCAACCGATCCTCGGCACGACTGCTCGCAGGATCACGTCCTACAATGGCCAAATTTCCGGAAGATGTTCCCGATGAACCGCAAGCAGGTGACCCTGTCCTTCACACCCTGTCCTCTCAATCCTGAACGGACGCTCGTCCTGACAGCCTCATACCGTGACATTGGCTTTTAGTAGGTTCTTCAGAGGCTTTCCGCTCAGCATACAATCCTGGGCTAACCAAGTACACACTGCCGCAGACATCCATCCTCAAACAAGGTCCACTAGGTGGGGCCAACTCACCCCGAGGACGATTTCTATCATCAATCGTCTAACGATGACCGCAAACAGAATCCTGTCTTACCATACGTTCCTCTCCGTCCGTCGCCGCCTGTGCCGTCCTGCGACCTTTCGACGCTCCGAGTCCTGGTCCAGACCTGGGACAATTCTATTCATTCCGGACCCATCCAGGTCTGTCTCCTCAATCCTGCGACCCCTCGTCGTTTCGCTTCATCCGGTATGGGGCTGTGTACGCGGTCCTGTTCTGTGTCGTCAGCATCGTCCCATCGCATCCACCCACCTTGCACGTTATCCAGCCTTCGAACATCATAGCACGCCTCCCTGAGGGAAGCGCACCATCCCCGCGCACGCGACCCTTCCGCTCACGACCGGAGCTTTCCGCTGCCCGAGCCCGCGCTGTGCGCTCTCAACCCATGTATTCCTGCTGCGAGTGGCATGTCTCGCTGGTCCCCGACTACAGCCTCTCCGGGGGCGACGTCGAGTTCCGACTCCGTCTTTCCTATCCGGAAGCCCGTCGGGAAGGCTGTAGCCAGAAGGCCGACGGCCGCTACGAGTTCTAGGGGCGGAAAGCGTCGAGGGCGATCGCGCTGTGGAGGTTGGATTGTGGTCAATTCGTCAGCGATCCGCGGACTGTTTCGATGTATCATATATAGTACTCTGTGTCGCGTAGTTGCTCGAGCGTGTATCGATCCCTCCAATGAAATGCACACAAGGAATTGATGGCACGACTATGTCCGTTCGATGCCGGTTATACGACACGATGTTGCGTAAGACTTTCAGACGTGCGAACGAGGATACGCTCGACGCGGCAGCGCGAACTATGAGGCATGATGCATGATGTCCGATCTGCTTTCCCCGACGGTCAGGGCTTGCAGGCTCAAACCAGCGATTGCAATGGTATGTACGACAACATCACGACAACGACGTCCCATACCATTACTGCAAAACACGCCCATGCATATGTCACCGCGCACGAGCGGGGAAGTCGACGTCTATGAAAACCTGCATCACAGCTGTGGCAAAGGGGCAAAGGGAGAGTCCGGATGCCCGTGATCGCGTATCTCGCTGCTTGAACTCAGGGTCGGGGTTGGCCACGCTGCAGCTGCTGTGCAGCGCGTTCGCGTCAGTGTCCTGCTCGGAAGTGGCTTGGGATGGATAGCAACTCACTAGATAGTGGCGGACAGACGGACCAGTGGGCCGTGGAGTAACAAGTACGAGGATCAGATCATCGGTCGTCTCATGCGAGTCCACGAAGCGCGGACCAACGGCGCTGACCATGGACGCGGGGGCGTTGGCAGTGGGAGAGGAGCCTTCAGTCTCGACTCACGCACACATCAGCGTCGTCGGGGACTGCTGAGGTCTGAGGGCTGGGCTCTGGAGGCGGAGCGAGTGCGAGACTCTTTCCCGACGGCCGTGCACATCGTGGTCTGACAGCACGGTTAAAGAGCCAGAGTTCCATGAGGACGACGGAGGACGGACGTGGATCGCCGCCCGTCACGTCATACCGAGTGCTGGAGGTCTGTGCGATGCTTCTGCGACCTGCTGACACGTGAACTTGGGCACGGCGGACCAGCATGCTGGGCTCTGGAGGAAATGCATATGGTCGCGGGAGGGCTGAGAGGATGGATGGTTGCTGACGGGACTCGCTATACCTCTCGTCTCTTATCGCTCGGCAGATGGGCAGCGCCAGGGCAAGAACGGGCTGCGGGTTCGCTGAGGAACCGGTGCAACGGAAGGGCAGCGATTAGCGACGAGCGTGCACGGCGTCCACCAGAGACGGATCGTGCAACTCACCATCAGGCTCAGGACGTATCCCCGGAAGGCTGCCGAGTGCGCCGCGAGTTCCGTTCGCACTGGTTCAATTTCGTGGCGTTGTGGCCTACATAACTGACCGACGGGCTGCGGGGGTACATATAGACGGCGTCCAAACTCTAGACATCTTAGAATGCTAGGGCCAGACAACGCGGTACGATAGCACTATGTAGTATCAGTATTGCAAAGACGTGCCTCAGCCGCGCACGAACGCGATAAGGTCAACGTCGCACATGAATTGGAGCGAATACTTGCCTTCCCCACTGCGTTTGGGTCGTGTGAGCACGGGGCGAGGCCAAGACAGTGCTGAGTTGCAGGCTCGGCGCTATGAACGAGTCATCGAGTCAACGCCTATTCGAAGTACTGTGCGATGCGGATGATCAGCAGTGTCTACTTGTAGGGAAGGAAATGGACGTACCAGGGGAGCTTGTCGCTCTGCAGACGTACCTGTATGGGGGTAGCGCAAGCATCGTCCACCGAGGGTCTTAGCGCGAGGACCTACGGGTCGGGACCTACGGGTGGGCATCGTGCAGATAGTGCATGTCCAAATCACCACCAATCACGGTGTAGCGTGCGTATGCGCTGGGTAAGCTGCGAGTATATGCATACATCGCGTCCACCGCGTCCACGTCGAAGAGACCCTGGGAAGCCGTCACCATGAACGAGACGCAAGCGCGGCCGCCGCGCCGCGAAGAGAGGGATGGGAGGCCCCGCGGGCACAAGTTCTCCATGGTGGTATAGCGCATCGACTGGGAACGCTTGAGCGATGTAGGGAACCAAGCCGGAAGCGGGGGAGAGGACACACCTGAACACCGTATACGATATGTAACTGCTGCCAGTGTCACTGCCTTGGGCCGCAATGACCGTCTCTCGACTCTCCTGACAGATGCCGTTGCCGACCGTGCGGCGTGCGGACGAGGTAGAAGACATCGACAGGGCTTCGCGCTACAATATGATAGGAATGCGCCTGGGTCACTGTGTCAGGGCTTCAGTGCAGGACACTAGGTTCCAGACCACCGTGGCATCCGCAGGTCGAGCAGCGTCCAGTCGCAGACGAAAATGAACAATATTTGCGACGGTTCCAGTGTAATATCGAGGAGGCGAGCCTAGGCGAGCGAGCTACGAGCAGACAGGCAGACGAGTGTCCAGAAGCAAGACATGGGCGTCGAGAAGCAACCGTGAGTTCTGGCGGCGATATGTAAGCTCGAAGTTCTTCTGCGCCGTTGTCCACAGTTTTCGTCCCCGACGACGACGACGACGACCAGAGCCGACCGCGCGCATGGCGGGACTCGCGTCGCCACGTGTTCCCGCCCACGCTCGTCGGCCAGGACCCCTGAATACGCGCTAAGAACTTACACCCCGGCCGGCCTCATTTTGGCCATTTTTGGGGGTCCCCCGGAGGGCCGCTTTTTGGGGGTCGGCGTATGAGTTGGCTCCGGAACGGCCATTTTTGGGGGTTCCCAGGATGTAAGTTCCGGGCGCTACCAGGGCGCCTACTGAATTTGGCGGTCGGCCTCCCAAATCCGGCGATCGCAGTAACCCCCATCGTCTTCGCCATCGACCCAGTGTACAAGAGCCCTGTGATGCGATACTACCACTCATACATGTCTACCGCTTTACCTTCTTATGTGTGACCGCTTCCTCTGCTTCCTCCTCAGCCTCAGGCTCTGCATCAACGTCACCGCTGTATCCTATCGGGTCCTCGCCGGGCTTGTTCCGCTTCCTCGACTCCTTCACCAGGACCTCGACGGCCTTCGTTACCACTTCCGCATTCCCTTGCAAGTCGCGGAATAGTGCCGTAAGCTGGGAGCTGACTGTCAGCATCGACATGCCTGGTCGAAGGGGCATCGTGCTCTGGATGGGGTTGGGGCATAGCGCGTCGAGGGACGTGACGAGTTCCTCCTGACGAAGGAACAGATAGGACGGCGAATCAGGCGTGATACCACCGCCAAGGGAGACCGTGAGTGGCGTGAGGATGGACAAGTCTCCCATACCCATGTCCGCGTACATGAGGATGACGAGTCGCGATAGCTTGCTCACGTCTGTGCAAGTGGGCGAGTAGTTGTGTGTGGGTCGTTGTCCGCCGCCCTTGATGTATATCAACATGACTGTCAAAGTCGCCGGTCAGCTGTCCTCTCTCTGTGACATGACGTCCATGTGCTCACCCTGTCCTATGTAGAGCTTCCCCATCTTGCAGACCACGACCCAGGATCCGTGCTTGAGGGGCCGGAAATGGGAGATCCCTCCCGACGTGAGCTTGAACGGCGAGCGAGCATCGATATTGCGATACATCCGACTTCGTGCAGCTGTTCCTTTGTCCACTAGAGTCGACCATCGGTGAGTTGTCGTATCCTCACGAGCAGTCATGACGTCTCACCTTTCTGTGCATCCTCAAGTAGGTCCTCTACGTCTACTGGCTCTTGGCCACCTCCCTGCCATCGCGTCTTGCGTTCCACACCAGACGCTGCTCCTCGGCCATCACTCTTCCCGAAGACTGAGGACGACATGACCCGTGTGATCTCCGACACGAGCGAAGCTTTCAGCTCGCTGCTATCACCTGGGAAGGCCGATCGTGAGTCGTCTTGCCATGCAGCCGGATTCAGAGACTCGAGGGCGCCGCTAGCAACCGCGTGTCTGAAGCGGTAAGCAATCGCGCTACGCGCTTCATCGGTCTCGTGTCGCTTGCGCTCATCTACGAGTGCAGTGAAGTTGAATGAGCGTGTGGTTCCGAAATCGAGCGGTTTTCGCAGGCGATCCATGGTATCTGAGTGAGTCTTGCTCTCGTTCTTCTTGTCCTGTGTGCTCTGATGAGTTTGCGATCTTGTCAGTGCATGCGTACGAGCATAGAGCAAAGGTTAAGACATACTGCAGCCGGCTCAGTCGCCTCGCACTCCGCGGAAGAGGAGGTTTCTGCGCGAGACTCTGTGTTTTGACCGTGCGGTACGTCCTCCGTGCCACCACTTTCTCCCGTCCGGTCCGCTTCGTGCTGACCTCTGTGTTTTTCGGCATCCGCCCTCAGTTCCAGCTCGTCGTTGATGGTCCGGAGGACCTCTTCGATGTGAGATCGATATACAGCTGTGACCTCCTCATTGCCGATGTCGGGGACGTCGTCTACGATGCTCTGACTATGCAGCGGTGAGTGACATGTGACGGACATCGATGTATGACGGCTTACAGTCTGAGCTGGTCATGTATGATAGTTGAGATGCTATGAATGCCAAGATTCGTCAGCGGTTCGTCCGTGTCCACAGGGTCCTCGCCGCAATCGAATTGCCTTCCATCCTCGCGGAGCAGCTGCTCCAACATGTCAGCAGCTGAGGGCCCTCTCTCCCCCATTTCAGATTCGGACACCGGTGGATCGTCGGAGAGACACTGCAGCGCCGCGGCCAAGGCCTCATCATCGACCACCGCGGACATGGTCACGTCAATCCCCAGCAAGATGAGGAGGCTCTTTGCTTCCGTGTGCGCGACATCAATCATCGTCTGGAAGTCTTTGTCCGATGGAAATGAGGCGAGGTTCGCGAGGTCGATACCACGTGAGTCGAAGTAGGAGTGATGATACCCGTAGCGGCTTGCTGACGCCTTCTCCTGTGCCCCCTTCATCTTATTTCTCAGCTCGCCGGCCATGAGGATGGCGATCTTCGGGAGCATGATGAGCCACTCGACGAAGGTGAAGTCTTTTTGGATCTTGCGCGCACATCCGAAGAAGTGCTCACAAGGCTCCGTGGAATTCAGCCAGTGGAACAGGGGGACGTCGGGGAAGAAATCGCGATGCGTGAGGATGAGACATAGCATCGCGTTGATGAAGATGGAAAGTATGTCGTAGAGTTCGCGGGTCATGAAGTGCGTGTGCGTCGCGTAGTGAGGGTGCTTCAGGATGTGCTGATACCATCCATCTAGGAAGAAACGCGCCCTCCAGAGCATCTTCACCCGTTCGCAGTGGCTGAGATGCCGGTTCTGCTGGGCGTCCAAGACCTCGCCGATGATGAACAGGTAGCTCGCCAGTCCGAGTTCGTCAGGCATCAACACCCGGACATAGTCGACTGTAGCCGAGGAGAATAGACGAGCAGCAGCGCGGTCATCCTGCTTGTCGACACCGATGATATCCGACTTCATCAGCGGTGAGTTCTCGCCCTGTGCCAGAGCAGCAAGTTGACCATAGTGTACAAGATACCAACCAAGGGCCAAGACTCGGGCTCCGGAGGTCGCGCTTCCGCGCGAGTTCTTCTTGGCGTGTTTACCGTCGGATGACATGATGCACGGCTTGCCGTTCGCGAGGACCGGGACCTTCAGAATCAGGGGTTGCTGTGTATCAGCAGGGTGCCGGAAGGTCCAAGCGTGTGACATCCCCTTCGCGAACGCGTCTGCCTGGATGTCATGGGTAAGACCTCTTTCGGTCTCGACGCCGTCAACGTTGTAGGACACGATGTGCAGTCCCCGGGCGGCCAGCTTGGCTGAAACGTCTTCATGCCACGAGCGCAGTTGCGGCCGACCAATCTTGCTGCGTAGAGCCATAGTTGCAACAAGCCGAGGAGGTACGCCGATGACAGGGATAATGAGAAGCCACGCGCGAACCTATCAGACTTAAATCAGATCATGATACGACTTCAGGTGAGCTCAAATACCTTCTCAGCGATGTCGTCCTTCTCAATGCGAGACAGTTCAAGCAGCTCTTCGTATGTTTTGAAAGTGTGCACGACTCCGTGCATTCCTCCCAGGCACCACTGACCCTCGTCTTGGTACGACCTCAGCGCCGCAGTCACCTTCGTGTCGTCGACAGCCAAGATGAATGGCCCATGCCATCCCAGGCTTTCGGCCCAGGTCACTGCTGCGTCAAAGTTCGAATCGACGATGCCAGGTTTGAATTTCCCGGCCTTTGCCCGATGTTGCCTATGGGATGATTGACGTTAGTCATGTCTTCTAGGACAGAGACAAGATGCGTCGCTTACTGCATGCTGCGCAATGTGCGCCCTCCAAATTCCGATCGTAGCAGTGAGTAGCAGCGCGGTGAGAGCAGCGCCATCTGCGTGCAGAAGTCGTCGTACGACGCATCATTCCGCAGGTTCTTCAACTGCTTGCCGCGGTGCATTCGATCTTCTATCTGCATAATCGTCTTCATCAGCCCTATGAATGTCCCGCGATCTTTGTATCGACCAGCGACGCCGCGTTTAGCGAATTCAAGCCACGGGAATGCATCAGCAGGCTGGCAAAGGTATAAGTACATATGCTGATGACATTATGTCTATGTGCTGACCATGGTAAGCAGCTCCTCCACGTCAAGGAACCGGAAGAATGCCTCTCCCACCATCTCGTTCCGGTATCCCTTCGGAGTGTGCTTCGACCGGCCAGGCTTCGGAGGACGCTTCTTCAACGCAGTACGGAACACCTTCAGCCGCAACACATCTTTGCATCTCGCACATGGGAGGATCTCCCCTGATGGCGATATCTCTGCGCGTCGGAGGCAGGTCGCGGAAGTCACGGTCGCTGTGGTGTGGTGATTCAGCCATAGTGCCTGCGCGCGCTCTGCGGCGAGCACACGCTCATGGATATCCTCTGCCGTGAGTTCATCGTCACTGGTGTCTGAAGAGGGTCCGTGCTGACGGAGAATCTCCAGCCTCAAAGCTTCGCGCCTCGGTGCACCACCTGACGGTACCACAGTGCGACGCAGGTAAGTCACGATACGCGCATCCTGGGCGAATCCTATGCCAGGGCAGGCCACGTCTCCTGGCGGGGTACCACCTGGTCTACGTGTTTTCTTGGCCTTCGGTGTGGTAGGAGTAGCGCTCAGCCACCCGGAGAGGAACCTCTGCCCTGGATTCACCGGTACGTCCTCCGCCTTCTCGCACTTCTGGCCTGCTCAATGACTCTTGAATCGCGACGTGTCGTTCGTCTCGCGCATGGGAACCGGCCTCCAGCATCGTGAGCAGATGACAACCTTCCGGTCCTGCAAACTGAAGTCCGCGTCGGGGTCGAAGAGGAGGATCTTCTTCTGGAAGGCTTGGAAACCCTTGTTCGACCACCAAGCAGGCTGTGCGCCATGAGGTTCGTTGTCAGCGTCTCGGTACAGGAGACAATACACTTACAACCTCCCTTCGCCCTCCACCTGCAGCCGGAGTCGACTTGGTAGAAGCAGTCACGCCGGCCTTCTTGACAGACGGCGGAGCCGGCTTCTTGCTTGCGCTCGACTTCGACTTCAGAGGTGCCTTACTGGGCTTCGACTCCTGCGGAGCCGCACTTGACCTCGCCTTCGGAAGAGCCGCCCTCGGCGTTCGCACAACGACAGATGTGGGGCCCGAATCGTCGGACGAATCTTCGGATTCACCGGTACTCTCCTCTGCGCTGCTGGAAGGTATGTGGTCGAGTCTCGCTGCAAGGATATTGATGCCATGTAAGTTCATCGTTCAAGGGACCAAGTCTGCAATACGCACCGTCGTCAATGACCTGCTGATCCTCCAGATCTGGCTCGGGGGGTCTATCAGCTTGAAGGGAGTCAACCTGGTTGTGTCCGAAATATGTCCAGTGAGTACTGCTGGTCACATTGTCACGAGAGCCCATGTGCTGACCTGAGACACCGAGTTCACACAGCGCTCGAAGAAAGTTGCGCGCATTGCTCCAGGCTTGCGTGGATCCCAAGCTGGTGCGTCGGCGAAGATGCGCCGCTCGATAGCATTCAAGCTCGCGATCCCGCACGATGTCCCATCTACCTGGAGTCCAGATTCGAGGCCTGATAGATTGACTCGCCACTGGACCTCCGGCAGGACGTCATGCAGGAAGCCTCGAATCTCGTTGAGCAAGCCAGGGAGGTCGTCTCGGGATATCCTAGGACTCGAATCACCGACGCTGATGATCTGCGCAGGGACATCGACTTCAATGGCAATCCAGTGGACGTTCCGGATGTTGCAGGGCATCAGGAGCTTCTCGACTATGCCTGCCGCGAGCTTGTCTGCATAGAAGCGACGAGTGTTCGACGTCGGACTCTTCAGCGCCGTGCGAAGGTAGACATTCGCGATGCAGGTCGCCAGGCTTGCGTCGGACGGTCGCATGTCAAGCGCAAAGATGTCAAGCAGGCAGTTCATCGTCTCGTCGTTCAGCCAGGCATTAGAGAGGAGGTTTTTCGCCAAGGTAGATGAACCGACTGCTCCTCTCTGAAGGCTCGGAAAGCCGGACAGCTGCGGACAACGAAGGACGGCACTACGGATCCTCTCCATCATCTCCGTCCCCCAGTCCTCTCGCGCCGCTATCGCCTCGATCCAAGACAGACAGTCCAACCACAGCTTCTGGGCACGCAGGAGCCGGTCTCCCCACTTCCACACACGCACCATCCATAGTGGAAGATAGACGTCGTTCTTGACTGGGTGCTGTACTGAGCGCGCTCCTTTGCTGCACGCCTCGGCAAGCCCGGAGTCTAACGCGATGCAGTTGGACGACGAAGGGAGGATAACCTCATCAGGTTCGATGATGTGGATCGTCGGCTCTTTGTCGGAGAACCAGCGAGGAACTGAGAGGTGGAACTTGTGGCTTCCCGGTCGAAGAGGAGTATGTGGCCAGCTGAGTAGTTGCGCAACGGGGATGTCGGAAGGAACTTGGAACGCGGATAGCAGGTGGGATGGGGCGACAATGGTTTCAGGATCCATGTTGAGAGGACAGACTCAGGCTTCGTGGGATGAACGGAGTTGTATGGAGGTGGGAGTTGCGACTCGCAATAGCCAGAGGATGGGGAAGCTTCCCGTTCACTCTGGAGACATAGCCAGAAACAACAGCTGATCATTTATGCGTGGCTATGAGTAATACAGCCTGCTGTAGCGTGTTGCGCGCGTGACGACGACTGCGGTATGGGCGACAGTGTGGATTTGGTCTCTGAGTATCCAACATGATGGGCGCATGCAGCCGCTGGGACTTCGCAGGAAGATGACTTCCTAAGGCGTTCAGTATGAGCGGACGGATTGGGAGTGTACCACATGGGAAGCTCCGAGCCATCGGATGTTCGCCCATGGGGTCACTTTTTGGGGGTCCGACGGATGTAGGATGGTCATGCGAAGCCCACTTTGGGGGGTGTAAGTCGAGCTTCCAAAACGTGCATTTTTGGGGGTTGGGATGTAAGTTGGCGGGCCCTCCGGGCCCATTTTTGGGGGTTTCGGGATGTAAGTTCTGTGCGCTTATTCAGGGGTCCTCGTCGGCCCCATCCCGTCTTCTCATGTTCCTCTCACCTGCACTCGCACTCGCACCCGATTTATGCCTCTCTTCGTGACCACAGTACTCGCTTCAGCGCAACACTGATCTCTCTTGTGCTCGCTATCCCTCTCGTGCAGACTCTGGCTGGCCTCGCAATCTTCGTGAAGTATACTCTCGCGCAGGGATCATCCCTCGACAGGCTCGACAACGGTAACACCGTCAAGTTTCATTCGTGTGCGGCATGACATGCACGATTGAAGTCTTTGGGAGGACCGTGCAGTATCCAGTTGATGGTGACAGTTCCAACGGTGCGTGTCGTCTGTGCTTGAAGAGACTTCCTATCGGTTGCGTCCACGCTCGTCCCGATCTCCTTGGGTGTTCTGTGCGGCGTCACCTTGATACCCATCCGCTGTCTCTGTGATGTCGTGGACATCGCATGACGGAGAAAGCACACAAGCATCTTGCAGTATTCATTTGCGGAACCTCACGATCACGATAGCGCGACCACCTACGGGTCTGGGGGAATCTCATGAGCGTATGAATCTGTACTTCATCCCACACGCCCCGAGCTGACCGGCTGGGCGGTCGTCTGAACTACAGGTATTCTGTGTTGATCCCCTCGCGCACGAGTGGCATGCATCAGGCCTTCGTTCTCCTCACCTTCGTCCTCACACTCAAACCCCCAGGTTGACGCCCCTGCTCTCCCTGTGTCTACGAAGGCCCTACGCAATGTCCAGACCAGCGGGTCAGTCATCAGGAGCGTCTCCGACAACGTCCGAAGCTCAGTTGCACTCGGACGCATGGACCACTTGCGCAGGGAGGCTCAGGGCGGTGCTCGAGGCCTCCTGCAATGAAGGTGCGTCACTCTCCAGCCTGCCCACGCGCGCCCACCAGCCCCCGCACCCGCGCGCGCAGACACCGGACGCCACCCTATCGATGTATGCGGCCAGGCCGCGCGTCCCGTTGGCTGGATCGATCCCATAGTCATACCTAACCTCGTTCCGACCGTGCAGCCGGTGCCAGACAAGACCGCCCTCGGATCCACGTCTACCTCCGCCGATCTCCCCGTACGCCGTGTGCATCCGCAGAGGGACGCCTCCCGCAGCGCAGAGTTCGCACAGGCGTCTCGCCAGAATCTGCAGCACGAGTCCATGATTCTCCAAGCATTCCTTCGCCTACACCTCCCGGAAGCTGTACCTACTGATTCTGACTCCACGACCTCGTCCGGGCACCCGCTATTTCCAAGGGTTGCAAGGATTTGCCGTCTTCGCGCGGCGTTCCATGTGCAGGTCGTTTGAGTGATGTTGCTATGCAATGTCCGGGTGTCTGGGGATGGGAGTCGGGAGTCGGTTCGTGGTGCGTGAATGATACTGAGGCGGAGTATCTTTTCCTGCAACGCTGCTGTACGGTCGTCATATAATTCAATCTATTGACGTTCCCGTATACATTTGAACGAGAATACACCAGTACGACTTGCTTGAGACCTGCCCGCCGCAGACATTGAAGAACGTGCACGACTCCTTCAAGACTGGAAGATTCGGACTCATTACAGGTATGAAGCAGGATCTGAGCGGTATCTACTGTAGCTGACGCACCACAGGACAGGTGTGGATCCGGCGAGCTGCGCTGGCATTGCGCTGCAAGTCTACCTCTCTGGCATTGCACTGCCAGTCTTCCTCGGCTCTTGATACCGATAATCCGCGTCACCTTTCAGTTTCTCGATCACTTCGTGCTCAGACGCAATTTTGACGCACATAAGCTTCGCGCTATCATCCTGGTGGGTTCATCTCTCTCAGCACCGAAAGGAGCTCGAACCCTGGGCCAACCAATGCAGGTCTCACGCACCCGCTATGAACATCGCATCACTGGCATGGTCTTGAAGATGTCCAGTACTGCCACTTCTCGGCGGACGCACGACGCTTCGCTCGTCATTCAGGGACCCAAGCTTCGTCTGCGCCGGCCGTATTTTCGTCCTGCAATGCTCAATCGGGACTGAGGCAGCGTCCTGGTGAGTGGTGGTCCCATGTATGTATCCTCGCGGATGCGCGAACACGCGTGAGTGAGCGGCGAGCACTGACTGCTTCTTGCCTCGAGCTAACCGCGAAGAGTGCACGAATTCCCTACTAATTTCGCTCTACGGTTTCGAGTACTGGCGGTACCGCCATTGCTGTGAGTCGTCGCCGCCCTGGATATGCTGCGCTGCCGTATCTGACAGGTAGTGCACTTCAGGAAGCCGGCTGTACGAGCCACCAGGCCACGGTGCAGTGCACCCGAGGATGGGCGGTATGGGAGCTGTCCTCACTTTGTGGTCAGCAGGCGAGTGGGACGGGCGCGCTGAAGCTCAGCGTGGTTCGATGATCAAGCGAGCGGCGGAGCCTCACCGCGGTCCACATCACGCACGATGTTTCGCTCTCGCTCGTCAGACCGGACACAGTCTCGCTTCGACCGCCGATACTTATCAGAACTACTCCGCTCGCGCTGAGGCAGTTCATCCCTCCTCGATATGCAGAAGTGAGTGCTCATGTCCGTATCGCCCCGTACGTGTTTGTGGGCGCACGTTCTCATGGAATCTGTGTTGCAGGGGCCATGTGCCGGAGTATCGTGGGACGAGAGTGCGCTGGGAAGTTCCCGCGCGCCCTTGTCACGACGCTCTTATCTTCCTTGATCATCGAGGACACCGTCGGTGCTCGAGAGTACTGCTGTCGTCCCTCTTCCAACCGTCGGAGGTGTCCCCTCTTCACAACAGGACCACCCCGACCTCGGATCCTCCCCTTGGTCCCATCCAGTGATCGTTCTTCTCTTTGCGAGACTGATCGGTGTAATCGTACTCGGACACCGGGGACCGTTCCGTAAGCCCACCTCACAGTGCTCGCGCTGGGTGTCCGCCCGAACCACGACGACCCTTGCTCACAACCGTGCACAGTCGTTGAGCAAACAGCGTGCTTCACTCTTGACTGCCATCACCTTCCGTCGACCCGCTCGTCCGAGCTGACAAAGGCCGACTCCAACCGCAAAATTGTGCGCAGTCTCGTTCACGTCCTCTCGTCGTTCCACGTCCCCTCCGTGCGTCATCCGTGGAAGTCGAGCGTACACCCGATCGCTTTGCCATCTCTTGATCCCTTCCAAGGTGCGTGGTCAACTCGTATGTCGTGCAATGTGTTGTTACTTCAACGATGCCTCCCAGAAGTCTCCCATGTGGGTCCTCAGCACCGACCGCGCGGAGCTGCACTTCTTCGCGTCCCCCAAAGATATCCCCAACGAGTACGCGATCTTCTCTCATACCTGGAACAACAAGCCCGAGCACGGACCCCCGGAGCAGTCGTTCAAGGAGGTCTGGAAGATACAGAAGAGATGCGCCCAGGACGGCACAAATCCCCGCGATTTCGTGTCCGAGAAGATCAGGCGGTGCTGCGAGCTCGCTGAGAAGCATGGGTACAAGTGGGTCTGGATCGACACCTGCTGCATCAACAAGACGAGCAGTGCCGAGCTCTCTGAGGCGATCAACTCCATGTTCCGCTACTACGCCCTCGCAGCTATCTGTTACGGATACTTGCGGAACGTCAACACTCCGCCGTTCCTCTCACGCCGCCTGCGACTCAAGGATTTTAAGCAGAGCATCTGGTTTCGGAGAGGATGGACTCTCCAGGAGCTTATTGCTCCCCGCTTCTTTGTCTTCCTCTCGTCGTCTTGGGAGATCATTGGAACGAAAGCGGACCTCGCAGACTTGCTGGAGGAGGAATTCAGCATCCCCGCGGCCGTGCTCCGACTCCAGAGAAGTCACACAGACTACAGCATTGCTCAGCGGATGTCTTGGTTCCAAGAGCGGACAACGACGCGACCGGAGGACGAGGCGTACTGTCTCCTGGGACTTTTCGAGATCCACATGCCGCCACTCTACGGCGAGGGCAGGAACGCGTTCCGACGACTGCAGGAGGAGATCATGAAGCAGTCGGCAGATACGACACTCTTTGCATGGGAAGGACACCAAGAGTCGAGTCCGAAGGAGTGTCTCTTTGCTGCGTCGCCTACAGACTTCTTCGTGGATCCATTCCTTGAAGAGGTCGCGATGGTATACACACCTCCACGACGAACGGCTGATGCTACTCACAATGTGAGTCAACAAGCGTTTGTTGGTGGTGCGTCGTTGCTGACGAGCGAACAGGAATCAGCCCTCGGAGTACCTGCGGATGTAAACAAGATGACATTTGCTGTCACTCCGGCTGGAATCCGTGCCAACATTCCCATCTTCCAGCAGGAAGGCAAAACATTTGCAGAGCTGTACTGGTCATCAGCCAATGGCTCGGCTCGCCGTGTTTTCCTACATCTTGAACTCGACCCTGACAGTCAAGCGAGCTCATTCCACAGCATCTCGTACCAGGTCGGCAATCCTCGTCTGACAGGGACTTGGACCGCCCTGCATGAGGGGATCTTCGATGTACGCCCGCCTGATGGACCTCCTTCTTGGAAGGAAGTCCTGATAAGACATCGACCTCCGCCGCGTCGGGCCCCTGGCCAATTACCAGACTCCGCCATGTCCGATTTCACCCCAGCTATTCCGATGCAGCTCACCTTCGATGCCCCCGTCCGCTTTCCAGAAGCTCGCATTCGGAAGCTCCTGGCAGAATCTCGGTACGACCGCTTTGAGATTCACGGTGCCGGGGTCCATTCTCTCTGGACGGCCGACTCCAATCTGCCAACTGCATATGTTTTCGTGCGGTATGATGGTCATGGTTACTTTGTCATCAGGGTAGGGCAATGTCAGCAGGGGCGCAGGCTACGCGGACAGCAGCACCGCTTCAACGCCATATGGGCGACAGTCACTGACAGTTCTGGAACTGGTGGGCAGACGGAGATCAGCAAATTCTCAACCGACGCCGGTCACGACTGCTCACAAGATCACGTCTCCCAATGGCCAGAATCCCGGAAGACGTTCGAGTTGCCGTTCGCTGGGATCTACCTCTTCGAGCTCTCAGACGCAGTGACCCTGTCCTTTACACGTTGTCCTCTCAATCCCGAGCGGACGCTCATTTTGGACGCCTCATACCATCTACGTTACCGCACTTGAAGGTTCGTCACATCAGTTCACGCAAACCTCGCTGAGCGGATAATCGTGATCTGACCGGCCGACCCTCCAGCTTTGTACAGAAATGGTCCTGATGGAAGGAACTCTGACGACTCACTCTGAGCACGATTTACGTGCTCTACTGTCAACAGATGATCCGACTGGAAATCCTATCCCGCCTGCGCCTCAACCTATTCTCTCTTCTCCGCCGCTGCCGACGTTGCATCATGCGAGTCACCGACGCTCGGAGTCCTGACCATGTATCCGATCAATACTTTCTCCCCAGCACCCTCCGCGGTCGTCGTGGGCAGTCTATAGTACCTGCCTGGACACGGCCTTCCTCCTCCCTGTAACCCTAATGTCAACATCGTGCTAGATCGGCCGCATCGAGCCGCTCTTAATCCACCTTTGCCACCTTGCGCGTTTCCCCACCCTGGGCGTGAGCACTCGCGCAGTCCACGAGGGTGACGCGGCCTCCCCGCACGCGCCACGCCTCCACCTGCCTCACGACCAGAGTTCGATCGCCCGAGTCCACGCGTACTTATCCCGGCCGCTGCCGCGACGTCGAGTCCCGACTCCGTCTTTCCTGTTCATGCGGTCAGGGATACTGCGAGGATGTCTCGGGTTGTGGTTGTCTGAGGTTGTGGTTTTATCTGCAGACGGACGAGACGAGGTCCAGGAGCGGGAATTGTCGAGGGCGCGCTGTGGAGAGAGAGCCCGAG
>WJSG01008743.1:0-12311 GCA_016618145.1 Sanghuangporus lonicericola | reverse complement strand
GAGCCGGGACATGTCTTGAAGAGGCGTTGTTTCACTTGGGAGCTTGAGCACCTCGAGGCTTGCATTCAACTTGCGGACGACGATGGCTATGGCTTCGAGCTCAGATGGGTGAGCTCTAGGGGGAAGGTGGTACGGATTCTTCGTGTACTGGAAAGACGTTAACGGCGAGATATCATGAAGTGAGTTGTGAGGGAAGGACTGCCTGGGACAGAAGAGGAACCACCCAATATGAACATCGCGAACTTGAGGGGCCGAGAGCAGAGCCGCCGCGACGTCTCCTCGTAACTCATGTAACTCTCCGCAGCTTATCGAGAGGGTGATGGAATTGAGTCGAGGCATCTCGGGAAACGATCTCCTCAGCACCCCAGCGTCGAGAACGCCACAAAGCAGAGGGTCGTCGGGCTTCGATTGGCTTGCTTTTCTGAGAAAACATCGGTCCAGGAGCAGAAGAGAGCTGGGCAAATGACGTAAGCGCGTCGGGACTCGAGTAACGGCTATATAGCTGCAAGCGTACCAAACATACGGCCACAATGCAGTTGGGAGGAACTGCGACGTTATGGGTTCCTCCATATCCACCNGAGGAACTGCGACGTTATGGGTTCCTCCATATCCACCGTGCACTCGCGGAACAGGATCGGCATGGTGAGTGACCTGGCATATTGGCAGCTCTCGGATAACGCTCGTAATTGACGGCCAGGTCGTAGTTCTTCGAATATTTGGACAAGTACATCCGAGTTGAGGTCAAGCAAGCTGTGATTCGAGGGATCTCGCCTCTATAGAACTCTTGAACCAACTCGAGACTCACTGAGACGTTGTGGCGTTCAAAATGCCAGTCATCGTATGCGGTACTTGACGTTGGCTGAACGCAGCAGTGGACGCGCTCTGAGGTCTGAGGGCGCCTGCCCTAAAGTTACTAAGTTACCGCCTTTGGACTGTGGCGGCACGGGTCCAAAGCTCGCTCGCACTCTCACGACTTGGCAAGTCGTTAGCCGATCGAAAGAACGTCGAGGACGTATGTTCTCTTCCTCATACCACCACCATCAAGCTAGTTCCCACGGGCTACTAGCTTTCCTGGCTGGCCGTATCCCGTATCTAGACCTTCAATGGATGTTGCTGGCCTCTTCTGGAAGCAGCGTCGCTGCGGACCCGAGCGGTCATTGATGGATTGTGTCTGAAAGCTTCGGCTTGCGCACCTTGGTGTGCTGGTATGGGATTGTGCGTTCGCGCTGCGTGAAGTTTCCGTTGCTATCCCCGTATGTGATGGTGCTGTACTGTATGCGTTGTGTATACGACTCTTGCTCGCAAGTGCCGCAACGAACAGTGGCTCAGAGGGTGCCCCCCCCCCCCCCTCCTCCTGCTGAGGATGGATGGTGGTGGGACTACTGCGGTGTGTTGTGTCTACTATCAGATAAGATTCCGGAAGTCCGGCGATCTTAGCGCTGGGCTTACTGTACAGTATGACCGGGCGCTCTGGACTTAGCGTTTTCAAGCTGCTCTTTCATGAGGGTGAGTGGCCCTCCCAGTTATGGCCTCCTACATGGGCGGTCTATCGTTATTTGATGTCTACGACCACTTTGAACGTTCCTTTGCCTTGACCGCCCGCCCCGGAAGGTGTTGTTGAGGCCCTGTCCCCTCTCGGTCCGTTTACGTCTGCAACCCGCCTTCTGACCGTTCACGTGTGTATTGCCTGGGACCTCCATATATATGCCTCCTGCCTGGTCCTGAGTAATGTGGGGCCTTCTAGTCCCTGGCCCCCCAGGGCTTTCCCCATGGAAGCCCTGTATCACTGTCTATGACCATATGTTCATTCCATGCTCCACGTATACTGTTCCCCGACGATATAACATGCTTGCTCATACTTGCATAGGTTCCCCCGCTCATGATGACACCACCCTCTCTCCCACTCCTGAACCTCTATGGTCGCTGGAGAGACTCATGCAAGGTCTCCGTCCCTGGCCAGACGGACCGTACACTCGTACACCTCTACGATTGCAACGTAGCGACCGCAGCGACCTTCTACATCGGCTGCCGTATCCAAATCCTAGCCCTCTCTCCTGCCGCCTATCACACCTTCCTCCCCATGGTCGAAGATGGTGGCTTCGACGTCTATGACCCTCAAATTGTTGGTCGGGTTGTTGGGGCGATAGGAAGGAAGGAGGAAGGCATGCTGGTCCTTGCAGTGGAAAATGAGCGGGTGCTCTCGGACACGTCTGTGCGGATTGCCGTGGTCACTGTTCCTCTCGCCAAGGATGACACGGGGATCCCGGACGAGTATGACTGTCCGCGAGCGTGGATGAGGAAGTTGTTGATGGGGGTCCGCCGTCGGGCGGCCCCGATGCAAAGCGCCGTCGTGCGCGGAGGCCTGGTTGGAGTGGAGACGCCCCCGGTTACTCTCCAGTACCCGGACCCCCGGGAAGACGCTCCCGGCGCGCTCTCGGACCGGGCTGGCCGTGTGTGGTGCCCCTGGCTGGTGTGATTGCCTATTGTGGCGCGTCCGTACTGAACGCCGCGAGCCTCCTTCTATATGACGTAATTCCCTTTAGTGGGAATTTGCGCGCCCTATCCTGCGGCTCCTGTACCCCTGATGAAGTATTAGCTATGCGCCCTCGCCGGAATGTCTTGCACTATATCTACGCTATGCTCTGCTCACGGTCTATGCACTTAGTACGTCCGATGAATGTACCATGCTGTGTATACAGTGCTTATGGTGGTGTGATTTGGGGCGCGATCCTTGTGTGATTTGACTGTATCGTCTCCTGGCGACTAGACCTTGCTTGCATGGAACTCGTGTCTGTCCCGCGGTCCTCGGTGGAGGTTGTTACCCCCTCTTCGCCGCCTATTCGTTGAGTCCCGCGCTCCCGCATGCGGTACTCGGTCCGCCCTGGAATGCTATGTGAACTTTATCACGTCGTTGGTTGCGGCCTGCGCCCTGTGTGTGCGATGTACATCCTCGACGCCGGAGTCTGTCCCTCCCTGCCGAGATACTCTGTGCTATTCTAAGGGTATCGATTCTGAGTATGGCGGGCGGAGTGTTTCTGCTGGGACCTTGATGCATTTTTCCCCCGCTTCTCTGAGTAAGACGGCCGCAGTCGGTGCCGCGTACATGCTGTCGTGCTTCGGTTTCCCTTCAACACAGATAAGCAATGTGAAACGCCTTCTGAGCCATCAATGACTGAGAAGAGCTTCTTACATCACGGCCATCTGAGCACTCTTCGCTCCTGTCGGCAGTAGTATAGCCCGATTTGGTCACTCTTTACCCATTCTGGGCTTATCTCTTTCGACTTATCTCCTTCTGTGCTTTTGATGGCTACTTTCTGGCCTACCGCGACATCGCGCGACCTCTCTCTCCTTCTCGTGAACTGTCCTTGTATCCGTCCTGGCTCCTCTAGACTGCTTCACTCATATCGCTAGGCCGTCGATCCACTCTCTGAGCTTGCTGCGTTGGTGGAGAGTGCCCGTATATGGCGTGGGAACGAGATCGGCGCGCGTGGCGTGAGCGCTTCCCCTGCCTCACGCTCTGCCTGTGCTTCCTCCTCGCGACATCCCTCTCCCGCCCGCGCTCCGTCCCTACTGTCCCCTCGCCCTTCCATCTCTGCTCTCTGTGTGCTCTGGCTCAGTCAGCCTGCCGTCTGGGATCCCCAATCCCCAATCGTCCCGCTCCCCGGGCTCCTACACTGTCCCACCTCTGTGAACGCTGTCCACCGTCCTCGCTCCCTCTCCCTTCCTCTCTGTCCCAGCCCTGACTAGCCCTGGGTTACGCAGTCTTCAAGAGCGCACGCAATAGGTCTGCGCGGCTATGCGTCTCTACACGGAGTGCCGCGTGTCCGTCGTTTGGGCGTGTTGTTGGCATCGAAGCTTGGACCTTAAAAAGGGTATGTTCGCCTTCGCTCGGTCAGCCAGCCTGCCCTCCATGTCCAGTGACTCGTCTCCTGCCTCTGAACCACCACCATCGCTGTCGCCCTCCCCAGACTCGTCGCGCTTCCCGTCCCTCGATCGCCTCCCCCCTTCGTCCCCTGACTATAACTACTCCCCACCACCCATGACTCCCCCTGAAGATCGTCAGGACGGCGTTTTTCGTGACGCGTCGCTCCCCGCTGAGTCTGTACCGCGCCTCCTGCGCCCGGTCGCTGTCCACCCGCCTGCTGCGTCGCAGCTTGCGCCTGGACCGCGTCCTATTGGTCTCCGCCTCACTCCTGAGGTATGCTGTCTGTCCTTACTCGTCTCGTTCGCTGTTAATAATCTTCTAGGAAATTCTCGAGGCCTATGAAGCTCAAGGCTCCCCGTCTCCTCTTCCGCCTGCCCTGCAGGTGTTGATGATCAATGCCCCCCCTCCCGCCGCTGCGCTGCCGCCCACTGTCGCGCCCCCGCCCCTCCCGACTGTTGGGGCTGCGCCTGGAGCGGCTGCCACGCTGCTCGCTGCTCCGGCTGCTGCTGGGAATGCTGGTGTTACTGCTGGCCAAGGACAGGTCGTGGCCGCCCGTGCCCCTGTCCCTGCTGCTGCGCTCACCCCGGCCACCGCCCTTGCTGGGCTCTCGCTCACTCATGGTGGTACTAATGGTGTTGGCGACGGTGACCTCGATGATGGTGAGGAGGATGAAGCTGGCATTGATTTGCTTCTTGAGGCCGCTGCTGTATGGGTTCTTGCTTTCTTGATTGCGCTGCTCTATCTGTGACTGAGATCTACTATGTAGTTATTAGCGTCTAACCGCCCGCCGGCTAATGCCGATGATCGATTCTATCTTGAACATGGCGATATCGTGCCGACCCACGTGCCTGCTGGCACCGCTTCTGACCAGGAGAACGAGGCGCCTCCCCACCTTGGTGTGTAACTCTAAACGTTTCGCTCTCTGGGTCGTGCTTACTGTTTACAGACCATCCAGTCCCAGGCCTGTTCATCTCGCCGTATGAGTTCGACCGACAGCAGCAGGAATACGTCCGGATACAGCTTGAGCGTGGCGAAACGCTCGTCCGACCAGATTTCCATACGATTCGCTCGGCGCCAACCCGCATAGGTAGCCCGGTGACTAGTGTTTTCTCGGGTCCAACCGACCGTATGGAAGTTGACGATTACATCTCGCGACGCCCCTCCCCTCGTCTCGTAGACGAACCTCTGCTTCTTCGCCCTCCCCTCCGCGATCTTTCCCCGGCTCGACTCCCTCGTCCTACATGTCCCTCTCCACCGCGTCATCCGAATACTCCGGACCGACTTCTCCCTGGTCCTGGAGGGCCCTATGTCCGCGATGTCCCGCCTGCTGCCCAGGGTGTAGCTGGAACGGTGGCGGACCAGCCTCTTCCTGACCCTGCTGCGGTTCCTGTAGCGCTGCTCCATCCTCCTACTCTCCACCAGGACGATCCCGAGGCGCACCTTCGTGGTCTTGCGGAAGAACGTTTGCAGTTGCTCTATCGCCAGGCCCCGTATACCTCGGTCATCATCAAGATCTTCAACGGGGGCGTTCCGCGGGCGCAGCAGGTGAAGACGCAGTCGGACACGCTAATGCGCGCTCTCTCCCTCTCTGTTCCCGGCACACTCAATGTTGTCCTCGTCCCTCCCGTCCCTCCGCGAGGAGCGGAGCTCGCTGCTCATGAGCAGTCTTCCTCCTGGCTTGCGTTGCGACTGACTCCGGAGCAAACCCACTTCCTCGTCAGCTCCCGCGCCTTCACTTCGCGTCATATCTCTTATGTGGCCTACCATCGCGAGCCGTACTTTGACCGATTCATTGGGAGGATTGGCTATTTCACCCACAATGTCGACAACGACATTGAGACTTCCATTCGTCGTCTTCTCGAGGGCCCTCAGGTGCGACCGACTATTCGGGCGTTGGTCGCGGCGCGGCGGAGTATTCCAAGCGACCATGTCGATTCTATGGTGGACTGGATCCTGGAGACGATCAGTATAGAAGTCGTCACCTATCCCAACAACAGCATGATTGCGAACCTGTTCTGCGACTCGCCTACCCTCGTCGTCAGCGACCACCGTGCTTGGCTGGCGTATCTCCATACGCTGCCGATCTGGTGTGATCTCAACCCCACGGGACTTTTCCTGCGGCCGGTGCGGTGCTCTGGGTGTACTGCGACCGACCATCCCACGTTCCTTTGTCCGCTTCCGCTCTTGCCTGATTGGAAGGGACCGGCTGCGGGGGATACCTCTATCTCTGGACCTGAAGTTCCTAACCTGGGAGTCCCAGTGGGGCCCTCTGGTGCTGGACGTGGCTTGATGGCTCCGCGAGGCGCGCACCCGTACCGTGGTGGTGGGTCTCGCAGGCGTCGTGGCCGTGGTCGTGTTCCGCCGCTCTGATCTGCCGTTTTATGCGTTCTCTCTGATTTCTTTTGATCTGGTATCGGTCATCAACTGACCACCCTGTACACCGGCTCCTTCAACAGGCCGTACGGACTCCTCTTGTTTGTACTGTTTGTTGAATGAATGTTATCTCACCGTGACGGCCAGTTGTCGTCTCGGCACTATATGGCTGGTAATCTTTAGTGCTTAAACATGCTTGCCACAACGACAACTCCAAAATATAACTTTACACAACGGACGTCTCCTTCGGTTAATGGCTCTCGTGCCTCCTCTCCACCTGATGGTCGAAGTCTTCCCGCCGTTGTTCCTTCCCTGCGTGATGGTGGAGGGGAGTCGATTAGCGGCGCGCGTGTTGTAGATCTGGCTGATGGCTTGCCGCGCGGGCGTGGTGAGCAGTCTGTCGTGCCTATAGCACCGTATCCTGTTTCTCTTGCTCCTTCCTCTTCCATACGCACCAGGGGTGCGCTCAAGCTTGCTACTCTCAACATGAACGGTGTCCACGTCCGGCCTGCGCCCCATGCGCTCTCTGCGCCGACTAATAAATGGATGTGTATGAATCAAATTCTCCGTGAGCATCGTATCGGTATACTGGCCCTTCAGGAGACTCACTATACCTCTGCTCAGGCAGATGAGCTCAACGAGCTCTTTGACGGCTTGATGGCTGTCCGGGCGTCGCCCGATCCTTTGAATCCCACGGGTGCGCGAGGTGTCGCCTTTGCGCTCAACCTCCGTGTTGTAAAACGGAGTCCTTTACTGTTCATGAGCGCGTACCGGGGCGTGCACTGGAGCTCCGACTCCGTCGACGTCGAGGTGAGCAGTTGACGATTCTCAATGTTTATGCTCCGAATGATCCTTCTACTAATGCTGCCTTTTGGCGTACTTTGCAGGATCTGTATTCTTTGTCGCATGAGCGTGCCCCTGATCTTGTCCTTGGGGACTTTAATGTTGTGTTAGACCCTGCTGACCGTGCTCCGGCTCGTTCTGATCCCGATGAGCCGGTCCGTGCTCTTGTTTCCTTCCTGGAGTCCATCCGCTTACTTGACGGGTGGAGGTTGCGTAATGGTTCCTCCCGTGAGTTCACTTACTTACAAACTGCCACAGGGAGTCAGTCTAGACTTGATCGGATCTATCTGACTCGCTCTCTTCTTAGTATGTCTCATAGCTGGTCTATGCTCCCCCCGGGTGTTCTTACGGATCATAGACTCGTCTGTGTGTCACTTCCTGACTACAACCTTCCTCCGACTGGTCCGGGTCGTTGGCGTATTCCGGCAGCTCTCCTCTCCGACAAAATATTCATGGATGAAGCCCACCGCCTTGGGTTGGCCTCCCGGGACGTACCTCCGCCGCCCGCTTTCGCCCGTTACCCTGCCCAGTGGCGTTTGTGGTCGTATAAGACGTCCCTCCGGGACTTTGCACGCCGTCGTGCGAAAGCCCATCTCCCTAAACTAGACCGGCGCATTGCGGCGCTCGAACTGTCTGCTGCTCAAGTCCTCTCTGACCGCTCTCTAGCTCTATCTGAACGCGAATCCGAGTCTGCACTACTCCGTGACGAAGCTAATAGGCTAGCTGCCCGATGCTTTCAGTCTTCTCGCGACCGCCTCTTCCTGAGAGATGCCCTGGAAGGTGAAACGGTCTCTAGGTCCTGGATGCGGCGGAATATTCCTCCTGAGTCTCAAGACCCAATTTTCGAACTTCGGGACTCTTCTGCTGATTCTCCCTCCCCTCCCACTTATACCCGCTCCTCTGCACAGATGGCGGAGGTTGCTAAGGCCTTCTACGACGGCCTCCAGCGAGATCCTGGCCTGCTCCGGGCCGATCATGGTGATAGTATTCGTGCTGCGCTGAACCTCGACCTCCCGCAACTTACCCCTTCACAGGCTGAGTCCTTAAATGGCCCCATTACTTGGCGAGAAGTAGTGGACGCTACCCTGTCCTCTGCGCTGAATAAGGCTCCTGGGCTGGATGGTGTCCCTGCTGAGCTCTGGATCAAGTTGCATCGAGTGTATCTCTCCCGTCTGAAACGAAACCTTCCCGCCTTTAACGTTGCTTCTCTGCTGACGGATGCTTTTAATGAAATCGAATTATCTGGTATTGCTCCTGATACTGAGTTTGCGCATGGTTGGGTGTGCCCTATATACAAACTCAAAGGGGAGACACGGTATATAGAGAACTACCGCCCCATTACTGTACTGAATGCAGACTATAAGATTATGACTAAGGTCATGGCTGGGCGACTCGCGAATGTTGCGCCTGACATCGTGCACCGTGATCAGGCTGGGTTTGTGCCTGGCCGCAGTATATTTGAGCATACCCGCCTTGCTCAAACGATGATTGATTATGCTGCGACTTGTGATGACGATGGAGCCATTGTGGCTCTAGATCAAGAGAAGGCTTATGATCGGATTAACCATGACTACCTATGGGTAGTCCTCCGACGCCTGGGGGTTCCTGTGAGCTTCATACGGACGGTGCAGCACCTGTACGCCGGTGCGGTCAGCCTCGTCCTCCTGAATGGTATGCTGAGTTCGACCTATGCGGTCACTAGAGGTGTACGGCAAGGGGATCCTGTCTCCTGCCTCCTCTTCGACTTTGCTATTGAACCGCTTGCTATTGCGCTGCGTTCTGCCCCGTTACGTGGGTACTCCATCCCTGGTGTTCGGGAGCGTCTTCTGGTTGCTCTGTTCGCTGATGACACGACAGTCTATCTCTCTGCCTCTGATGACTATAATGCTCTCCTTGATGTCGTTAATCGATGGTGTGCCGCCTCCCGAGCGAAATTTAATGCTCACAAGACTGAGCTGATCCCCATTGGATCGCCGCACTATCGAGCTCGTGTCCTCGCCACCCGTACCTTACGGCCTGGTGGCGCAATCATACCGCTTGATGTTACGATCGTCCCGGATGGTGTGCCGGTGCGCTTGCTCGGAGCGTGGGTTGGAAATGAACTCTGTCAGAAATCGATCTGGAACAAGATGTTAGTCTCTATTGCTGACGGCTTAGCTCGCTGGCAGCGCCGTGGGCCTACCTTCATTGGGAAGTGTATTGCGGTCAGTATTGAAGTTGGCAGTCGCACGCAATTTCTTACACGTGCGCAGGGTATGCCTAAGGAGGTCGAAGCTGCCGTTCTGACCCTTATCCGTCGATTCTTCTGGGGACAATCCCGCTCCCCTCCTCTCAGCCTCGCTGTGCTGTGTCTGCCCCGGTCCTCTGGTGGTCTCGGCCTCCTTGACATTCGCTCCCGTAATGATGCGATAGAGCTGGTCTGGGTACGCGAGTACCTGAACCTCTCCGCTTCGCACCCGAGATGGGCGTATGTCGCCGACCTCCTGCTTGCTAAGGCTGTTACTGCCGATACTCGCCGCGTCGACCCGCTCGCCCGAGTTAATGCGTTCTTGCAGACCTGGGAGGTCAGTCTCTCTACTAAGGTCTCCCTGCCTCCCTACCTCCGAACTCTTGTTCGGTTGGCTCGCAAGTACAATGTGCGCTTTGATGCGCTCGATCCTGCAGCTGATCTCAAGGATTCTCTACCGGTCTGGTACCACTTTGCTCTTGGTAATGTTCATAACGCTGCTAATTCTAAGTCAGCTTACTGCCTTCGAGAGCGTCACTCCGTCCTGGATGTTGGCCAAGCTACACGTGTGGCGTCTCGTCTCTTCTCAATTGGCGCACCTGGTGGTCATAGGCCTTCTGCATCGTGTGCCTGTGCTGATTGTAGTATGGATCGTTTGAATGGTTCTTGTGACAACCCTCACCGTTGTGCTCTCGCTGCGCGAAAGCTTCTCGAGAAGCTCTGCCCTTGGTGGTTCCCTGGGCCTCCTGTGCCCTCTGACGGTCTTAGCCTTACGGAGCGTCGACGCTGCCTGAACACTGACCAGTTGCAGCGGCATGGTCGTGTCCTGTTTGATCCGTCGATCCGTGCCCGCCTGCCGTTGTCGGCGCATTTTCGTATCTTCTCCCCTCCTGACTCCCGTAGTGCTGACGTTGTCCGTCGACCGGCGCGGGGAGTGTCCGTGCCTCATGAGGCGGTTGAACTCTTTACAGATGGTTCCTGTGTGAATAATGGTACCGCTACCGCGGTGGCGGGGTCTGGTGTCTGGTTCGGACCCTCTGATTCCCGCAATTGTTCCTCTCTCGTACCTGGCTCCTTGCAAAGTAATCAATCTGCGGAATTGCATGCGGTCAATATTGCTGCTGCGATAGTCCCTCCCTTTGCTCCCCTCCACATTGTTACTGACTCCCGGTATGTTATCCGGGGACTTACTGTTTACTATCGCTCATGGGAAGCTACTGGCTGGCTGGGTGTTGCGAATGCGGAGCTGGTACGTGAAACCCTGTCCCGCCTTCGGTCACGTAGTGCCCCCACCACCCTGCGGTGGGTGAAGGGCCACTCGGGTGTCCCCGGAAACGAAGGAGCGGATCGACTGGCACGAGCTGCAATCGACCAGCACCTCACACTCGCACTGCCTACCCCCCCGTTGCGCTTTGTCGAACTTGGTGCGTCTCTCTCTACCATGACGCAACGCCTCGCGTATGGTTTTGTCCGTAGGACTGCGGACCCTGGTCGCCGCCAGACCACCGAATATAATATGCTGTTAGCGTTAGATGCGGTGGAGACTTTCTCCTCCTTCCGCCCCCTTCCCTCTGCTGTTTGGCTCGGTGTGTGGAAACTTGATGCCCCACGCCCTGTGCGGGTTTTCTGGTGGAAGCTCCTTCATGGTGCTCATCGTCTTGGCCGCTACTGGTCTAACATTTCAGGCTTCCATACTCGTGCACTGTGTCCCTACTGTGGGGATGTGGAATCTATGGAGCACTTACTATGTGCTTGTCTGAACCCGTGGCGTCTTGCTCTCTGGCAGGAAGTATCTTCCTTGCTTGGTATCCGCCGGCTGTCTCTGGAAGGCGTCACCTTTGGGTGCCTGCTCGGCCTGCCGGCTCTTCGGACTCCGCCCCGTCCGGGTGCTTCCTCCTCGAGTGCGGATACCCGTTTGGTGCGTGTTCTCCTGCGTGATATGGTTTATCTTATCTGGGTGCTCCGCTGTGAGTGGGTAATAGGTCGTGCCGGAGATCTCAATCGAACCTTCTCGACTGGTGAGGCGGTGGCGCGCCTGTACTGGCGACTTAACAAGTCCTTGCGGTTTGATGTGTCCCGTACCCGTTTGCGGGTTGGACGGAGGCTTCCCTCTGCTCCACTGGTCCTTGCGACCTGGCGTGGCTTGGTCGTCTCTTCGGTGATCCTTCCTGACGACTGGCTGTCGGTGCCAGAGGTTTTAGTGGGTAAACCCGGTGCAGCTAGCCGCCTTGGCGTGGGCTAGTCGGGGAGTCCCACACTGCTTCTGCGTGCGTAACGCATTTCCTCTGGGTGCCTGGATTTTCCTCTGACCCCGCCACGCTGGTTTACACGCGCGAATGTTGCTTTTATACCAGTATGCACTACCAAAAAAAAAAAAAAAGAACGTCGAGGACTGGAGCCTTTGAAGGAGTCTTATATGGCAACATCCAGCCTTGTACCTCGGCCACACGGACCGCAGGAGCTCTCGCGACTTGCGGACGCCACATCGATCCGCGTCGGCGGAAGGGACTCCGACTGCGTATTGTGCAGAAGCACGAAGCTGCTGTCAGTTGGCGACGCGACAGACAATAAAAGGGTCCACGAGGTATCATTATGATGATGGTATGTACGGTACAGAGTTGTACAGATACTACAACAGTGAGGGAAGTACAATTGCAACGTGCGAGTCCAGGCCAGTGAGCGATGAATGATGTTCCGAGACGCGAGCATGGGCGTGAAATGAATGAGGTACGTATCAAGAGGCAAAATGACGGAATGGGAGGGTGGAGAGGAAGGAAAAAGGAAGTATGAAAGGGTACGCGCGAGATGGGGATGTCGTGTATGCATCAGGTGAGCGGGAGTAAACATTATGGTATCCGATGAATGAGAACGATGGTCCGGCCTTCCTGGGTCCGACCGCGCCCGCGAGAGCCCATGATCGAAATGAAGAGATAAGAGCGGAGG
>WJSG01008729.1:0-10325 GCA_016618145.1 Sanghuangporus lonicericola | reverse complement strand
CGGCAGGCTTGGGTAGGAGGCCCGAATTGTTCGTGAACGGATGGGTGGCGAGGGGATCGAAGGAGGAGAGCGTCGAGTTCGGCATGGTGGCTGGTGATTGGGGCGAAATGCGGTGGTTGGGACGCGGTGGTGGGAGATGTAGTGGTGGATACGAGTGCAAGGGAGTTGAGTCTGGTGCGAGGTGGAAGGAAGTTGAGTGCGAGTACTCGGGGGAGGTGAGTATGAACGATAGGAGGAGAGAGGTCGGGGTATTTATGCTCGGGAAGAATAGGGAGATGATAAAAGGACTATAGAGGGATATAATAGGCGAGATGGATGCATCGCTGTGGCCCAAACCCGAAGCCGAACCAGGCGGACGGAGTCGAGGACCGGGATGCGCGTTCGACGCGGGAGCTTGAGCGTCATAGACGCGACGCGATCGAGCGTGACCGTGTTGCGGCGCCGTGATCGCGATCGCACTCGCTCAGCTGCTTCTCGCTCGCTCTCTGTCCTCTCTCCAGTCGTCTCTGCCAGCAGCCTCTGTGCACTCGTCTCTGCCCGCTCCTATGCCCGCTTCTCTGCCTCGCTTTCCGGCTCCCTCGCTCCAGCTTCAGCGTCCTGCGCTCCCTCGCACACTCGACGGCCGGTTCTGGCGGCTCCGGTGCGCATACATGGCACATACGGTACGTCTCCTCACTCGTCTCCCCACTCCGCGTCGCATACATCAAGACCGCGCCTGTGCGCAGATCCACTCTGCCGCCGCGACTCCCTGGCCTGACCTCAGCTGTCTTGCGCTCGTCTACACCTACCTCTACCCTCTGCGGTCTACCAACTATATGCTGTGTCCCACTCTGTGTCTCCCCTCCCGCTGCTCGATCGCACCCACGAACCTCAAGCTCAAGTTTGAACTTCAACGTTTGCTCGTCCGAGCTGCATGTCTGCGCGGTCCCTGCACAACGCCGCTAGGTACGCAACTCACCCTCATCCCTCCGCTCGCATGACACGACGACGAGGTACGTACTCGACGCGTCCTGATTCAACTCACAGCACGTCGCGCCCGGTCACTGCAGCAAGCTCGAAGATTGTACAAGAACCCGGGCACGCTCGAGTGAGTCAAGCCAGTCAGCGACCGTCCACGACTGTTCATATACTTTTAAGTCTTGCGCCGTACGCGGAGGATGCGGTACGTCTACGTTTTCATTTCATCCCTATGCTACAACAGCTGCTGACTCCCTGCCATCGCAGCGTCTGTCTGTCTGTCTGTCTGTCTGTCTCAATCCCCGTCTCCGCCCTCTGCTCTCTTGCACCACATCCCGCCCTGAGGGACCCGTCGCCCGCGCCCATCGCCCCTAACGCGTCGTCCGCACGTAGCTCACCACCGCCGCGCGTCGCCGTAACACCCCGCGATCCGCGCCCGTCACTCGTCCGTCGCAACCGCGCGCACACCCTATACGCGCCCCGCGACTGCCACGCGAGTTCTCCCCACGCGCGTTACAACTACTCCGCAACCCACCACATACCTTCGCCGAGCTGGACGACCCTCTAACCCCGGAGCCCGCTACATACAGTACCAAGACTAAGGACCCTAGCAGCCATACGCGCCGCAACATCATGACTGCACAATAGTGACCTGGCAGATCCCAGACGCATGCTGACTCACATCACAGAACGTTGCGCTCGACACGCCAAGTGCCGCCTGAGGAACACGATCAGCAAGCACGCATCATGAAGGTAGATATGGTCAAGCACTCACGCGGTGTTGCGCCCTGGACTAGCGAAGACACGCTATCGCAGGCCGGACACGCTAACGGCGACAGAACATGAGTGCCGCGGTCGCCTTCGCAACGTAAGTCCTGAGTCGAGAAGCCACGAAGCTAGTGCGAGCTCACCAAGTCAGCGTGCGCGAGCCTTGTCGACGGCCGTGCAGCTCCGTGCGCCGGCGTGCGGTACCCTGGCCGAGATCGGAGCGTGAACGGTGAGTCTCGGTGCGGTATCCTGGCGCGAGAATGGAACGTCAGCGGTGAGTCTCGGGTTCAAGAAACACGCGTTGACTCACCAGGACAACTCGTCCGAGGACGCCGCAGCCAAACATCGACGGCGGCCGGAAGGTCAGTCAGAGAACAGCGGGGAAGAGCGAGCGAACGAGGGAGTGGGGTAGCATCCCGCTGCCGTCCATCGCGTACTACTTATACTCCCGTGTCTTTAGGGTCGGGCGGATGCGATCTTCGCCTGCGTCTGATGTGCCCGGCTGCGCGCATCGCACTATGTACCAAGTTGTGCACCCGGCCGCCGCACGCGTGAGACCGTTCGTGCGGTCGCCGGTGCGCTGTCCTTGGCGGATCATCCCAGGGGTTATCGAGGTACGCACGTCGAGTCTTGACGCGGTCGCCGCCCGCCCGACTGTCTGCCTGTCGTCCCGCCCCGCTGCCGTCTTCGACGAGTCGGACCCGCCCTTTCCCAAGCACCAAGGTGTACAGTCAGGGAGTGCCGTGTCGCCGAGGACAGAGGATAGTGCACTCCGCCGCTTGTACCAAGGTCCAGGATCATGATGAGCATGCCCCGTACCCGGCACATGCTCCTCACGACCCTGACCTTGTTGAGATGCGTGTTTCGGGGGTTCGTCGTTAGCGAGTTCGGCCGCGACCGCGACCGCTTCGCCCGTGACGTTCCTGCGAGTTGCACGCTGCACGCAGTTCTGGGGGCGCCGCTCCGGAGTCGGGATTGCGACCGCGTCGCCGTTCGCATGTAAGTACAGTGTACTAACGGCCGCGGGCTGTGACTCTCGGCTTCAAGGCTGGTACCCCGTCCATCTTCGTGTGGACATGCTTGACTGGGAAGCGTTGCGTGGACATTCTGCGCCTTCTGCCTCGAGCTTCTGGCATTGGTGCATGTTCTGTCAGTCGGTAGCATTCCTGTATGTCGATACATCCACTTAGTAGCAATGACCATACATGACCACTATATTCTAGACGGCACGCGACTTCCCACTGGTGTGCGGCAACTTCGTGTTTCAGCCTGAGCAAGCGCAGATGGTTAGTCTCAGGGCCAGTCTAGCCGCTACTGTTACGAAATTGCTCCGCTATTGAACCTGTATCCCCATATGGCAAGAGCTCAGAGGTCTGCTAGCTTCTACTTCTTGATCTCATAAGTCTGGCAAGGTTGCTTGGAGACTCGGCGGTCCGAAATGTGTCATGATGGTTAAGCACATGCATCGCTTGCAACCGAGAGAAGCTCTGTTGCTTTCCTGAGCTTCCTAATTTTTTGCGGGACCCTGGATCCGTTCGCAGCGCATCAAGTCTCATGAATCAGTTCAGATTGGAGAGGACTAGGAGAGGACAGAAAGATCTATGTGAATTCAATTTGTCTGCAGCACTCAAGCACACGAAACTCTCAGCAGACACATGAACACCAGATAAAGCATGAATATTGTACCAAGTACCTACTGACATCCTTGAGGTGTAAGGGAACCAGACAGTATTTACAGGGACAAGACCCACATGAGCTCTTTGAGTTTGGTAATAAATCCCGATCACCGCAGACTGGGAGTTCACACTCACACGCAGCCCTGCCAAGGATCCAACGGCAGACATGCTAACTGCAGTCGGCTAATTTGATGAGCGGAGCTGCAACATATTTGCTTGCGTGCACGGTGAAGCTTACTGTGACCACTGACTACACTGCGGTCCACATGTCCAGTTCAGCGGCCGCCGTTTGCAGTGGCAGGAGGCTTGAGTAGAGAACAGAAGGGTCTCTTCAATTTGCCATTCACATCCTACGAGCTGGCCTCATACCCGCCGTGTTATTGAAGACAGACACTAGCACTTAATAGTACAAAGAGGATGCCGGCATGGCTGCCAGTTGTCAAAGATCTTGATTCTTGATCCTGGATCCCGCATGCAGTCGATCATATTGGGTGCCGCGTCACCGTGACCTCTGTCAGCATCGAGGATGTACCCTCTGAGCAGCACACAAATAGTGACTCACTGCTCAGCCGCAATGTGCAGCTCGGGGCCCGAGATGATGCGCTTGGAACGCTCCTCCAGACGCTGCTACGTACTATGTAGAGGACCAGGCCCGAGGGAATTGCTGCATTGCAGCATAGAGCTTACGCAGTTAGCTTGAGATTGATATGACGAGATTGGGGTAACGTACCAAGGATGCGAAGCGGCCTAGCAACGTGAGTGGGTGATGTGGACCCACTCGGTGATACTATGCAGATCGCCCGAGCCGAGATTCGCGTCCAACGGGCGGTCCGCTAGACGGGCGAGGAGACTTTGAAAGCATATGAGAGGGCACTCTGTCTGGAGGGCGACGTCTCCTCCCCACTGTGTGTACCCGTCACCTGCACCTGCGCCGTCAGCGTCCTCCGCGCCATCCCGGACTTCACATCCTAAGCGCCCTCATCCATCTGTCTGTCCGCGTCTTCCGCCGTCCAGACAGTCCCCGCGCGCTCGGCATGGGTGGCTTCCGGCCTGTCGGGGATACTCTCCGTGCGGACTACGCTCGGATGGAGACCAAGGCCCGAGGTGAACTGCGCAAGGAGATGAACGCGGAGCTATGTAAGTACAAGTCCTGTCGAAGACAATCCCGCCACTCACCTGGTTGACAGCCTGCCTCGCCGGCCGTGGCGGCGCAAAGATGCGCTGGACGGTGAAGTCGTACTTGCTGTACGTCTTCTTGCGGTACCGCATCGCACTCCGGGGCTGGCCGCGCGACATTCCCTTCATGAACCTCAGCGACATCACCGGCTGGGCGCGCATCTCGCGGCTCTCGACGCGCTGGAAGACGGGCAAGATGTACTTTGCACCCGTCTCCGACGCTGCGCTCGAGGCCGCGGTGAGGAACCCCATCAGCGTCGCTCCCGGTCCGCTCAACAACGGGATCGCCATGGACCTCGGCCGCAGCGACATCAAGAAGCGTCGTGCGTTGCCCAAGGACGGGCGTCCGCCGCGGTACGTGCGCAACGGCCCCAAGTCTGCGCGGTTGGTCACGGCGGCGGCGGAGGCAAGGGCGGAGAGGGAGATGGCCGAGGAGCGGGCGGCGATGGAGGTCGAGGAGGACGATATCAGCGACGACGGCTCTGCGTACATGTTGCGGCCGTGGCCTGTCCTCGGGCCTGTGAAGCAACTCCAATTCTGTTAATGTTCTCTTTTGCGAATTTCCTGCTAGCTTACCATTGTATATTTGTTGCTGCATGCGCTCCGCATCGCACTCGAGTCGCGGCTGATGGTGGCAGTGAGAGAGAAGTTGGAAGCCCAATCTGGCAACTCGTCCTCGCATATCGAGCGCTTGCTACTTTGTTCCGAACCACCACGACGGTACGGCGGGCTCAAAGCAAACGAAATCGCGGTCACAAGCGACCCTGGAAATTAGCCGCATAACAGCAACTTGGTACTAACTGCGCCCGCGGTAGGTTCGAGCAAATCAGACGGCGCTCCTGAAATCTGGAATCGCCCAGTATCTCGGACAGCGAAGTGCCAGTACGGCATCTGCCCAACGAAGCGCGACCGTCACATCAATTGGTGAGTGATTTGTTATATTGAAAGATGTAGTGCACTATGCAGGGCCGCCGGGCAGGGCCATAGGCACGGGAAAGGAGGATTCGTTGCAGCCCGCTGCTCCGTGTCCTCCTACCCCATGTCCAGGCGTTGCTACCATACAGTGTCCGCTGGACGCATAAGCAAGGCTGCGCTGAGCTCTGCGGCTTGCAGATATGCTTCCCACCGCCTTGGAAAGAGCGTCCAGGACACTAGAGCCAGAGCCCGCCGGCAGAATATTCTATGTCACTGTGGTATTGGGTCTTCTAGCACGCGACGGTGCGTTCTGTGTTTGGTACAATGTTTGCTGATGCTGTGTTTTCTCCGCGTCTTAGGCCGGCCGCCGCGTGTCCTCACCATCCTTTCCCGCATCACCTCCCTCTCACCATCACCATCACCCTCTCCTCGCCCCTCCGTCCTTCCGTCCTTCCGTCCTTCTTGTCCGAATCGCCATCGCTCGATAGTCCTACTGCGACGACGTCCACGCTTGTTTTGAGCTGGGTTTCCGCTTACTGAGCTCGTGTTGGACACTACCGAGCAAGCTGGTACGCACATCTCTTGCTGCGCAAGTTCCGACGACCCTCGCAGGTGTGTACTCACGTTTTGTTCGCAGGTAGAGTGCGCCAGGTACGCAGACTCATCCGGGAAGCTCTGTAGGTCGATGATATCGGTGTCGGACACATCGCATTCGTGCTTCAAACCCGACAGCAGGACGGGAAACTTGGGTGGAGACTTTGCTGAGGTAAGTTCGAGTTCTTATGTGGAGGAGGATGTTGAGGGATGTTGGCAGGCGTGCCAAGTCTCAGACGACCATGCGTGTCAATGTACACCGCGTGCCCAGTGATTTCGAGCCTCTGAAACGGACGGATGCACTTGAAACACTTCTCCGCACGACGTGGATGAATTTGGTACGTCTTCTGTCGCTTGTCGCTCCGTGAAGACCTTCTCACACGAGCACTCCTTAGCTATGAGCTCGGGAACCAGTTGGACGACTTGGTACGTCCAGGAGACGTCACTGCACGACACGACGACATCTTGCGGCACGAAAGCTGTGTCCTCTCGCCCGAGTCCTGCTGCCGCGACGTGCAGAAGGTCCGCTTTCGTCTTGAACGCGCGACAATGCGCTCGGGCATGTTTCAAGCTCACTTGGTACGTGTCTCCGCACGACGCAACGCCTCCTGGTACGCTCGTCGCTCTCTCTGACTTGTTTGCAAAGCTGCACGTTAGCGACAAGGTGGGAGACTACAAGCTGGATAACTTGGTACGTACCAGACTGCCCTGACCGCTTTTGCTGTAGATACAATGCCATGACATTCTGCGGCGCGAACGCCGCGTACTCTCGCAAGAGTCCTGCTGCCGCAACATGTAGAAGGTTCACTTTCGTCTTGAACGCGCGACGATGCGCTTGGCCACGTCTCAAGCTCACTTGGTACGCGTCTCCGCACGCCGCAGAGCATCATGGTATGCTCGCTGCTCCCTCAGACTTGTCTTACGACGCTGCACGTTAGCGACAAGATGGGAAGCAAGCTGGAGAACTTGGTACGTACCAGATAGACCGCACTGACCGCTTTTGCGCTAGATACAATACCACAGCGCGAACGCCGCGTCCTCTCGCACGCGGCACGTCCGAAGGAAGCGCGAGTACGTGCGGACGACCCTCACAGTTGTGTACTCACGGTTCGTTCGCAGGTAGAGTGCGTCATTGCGTACAGGTGCGCAGACTCATCCGGGAGGTCGATGTGGTACGTCTTCTGTCGCTCGTCGCTCCCCGAAGACCTTCGCACTCCTGAGCTACGAGCTCGGGAACCAGGTGGACGACTTGGTACGTCCAGGAGACGTCACACGACACGACGACACCTTGCGGCACGTCCTCTCGCCCGAGTCTTGCTGCGCCCGAGTCTTGCTGCCGCAACGTACAGAATGCTCGCTTTCGTCCTGAACGCGCGACAATGCGCTCGGCCACTCACTTGGTACGTGTCTTCGGATGCCGCAGCACCTCCTGGTGCGCTCGTCGCTCTCTCTGACTTGTCTGCAAAGCTGCTCGTTAGCGACAAGATGGGAAACAAGCTGGAGACGTCGGTACGTACCAGATAGGCCGCACTGACCGCTTTTGCTCTAGATACAAAGCCATGACGTTCTGCGGCGCGAACCCCGCGTACTCTCGCACGAGTTCCGCTGCGGCACGTCCCAAAGATGCGTCACAAACGGGAGCGCGAGTACGTGCGCTCGACTTCGATATCCTCTTGTCTCCGGGTCCGCATGAACTGATCGGAGCACCAAGCTTTGCGAAGCGGGCCCGCGAGTCGCCTTCTAACCCTTCTGTGCATGCCGCGGCCGCCTGGTACGTTCTCCGTCTCTTGCTGCGCTCTTGAACAAACCTCGGGACTCCTAGCGTTCTGCTGCACGTCCAGAAGGTTCGCTTGAGTTTGTCAATACCGCGGATAGTCGTCAGGTACGTCGTTCTCTTCGCAGGCGACTCGCTGTGCTGCTCGTGCTAATATCACTTTGTACGCTTCGAAGTGGAGGGAGGCATTTAAATCGCTCGCCGCGCTCTCGGATTCACGGTGCTGTGGATCAGCGAGAAGCTACAGGACGGGCTGGACGAGTTCGGTACGTCTTCTTGCTTCGACTCGTGCTAACCAACGCCTCGTACCGGTTTCCAAAGGGCACGACTCACGAGACATGCGTCCCGAGCTCGCATGGAATCCCGGGGGCCGGAAGCTGCAGGGTGAGCGGCGACGGGAAGCACGCCGTTCGGAGGGATGAAGTCGGGGATTCTATTAACTAGAGTAGATAGATACATGCATGTAGTAGATACCTGAGTCGCCGAATACAACGCGTCCCGACCCCCACAACTGCGAGAACTGCCCCAGATGGACGCACCATAGTCTGCCCGCCTCTCAGCGTTAACTATGCTTGAAACAGTGCCCCTTCTCCCTTGCTCTGTCTGGTACGCTCGCACGTCTGCGGACTTGGCGCGCTGCGGCATGGGCGCCTCAGTGCCGGCCACAGACGACATGTCAAGTTGTCAGTTGTGGCATGGGTGTGGGTGAGCCCTGGAGCAGAAGAGAACAGCTGGAGCGGGGCACATACTGCTTCCGATTGTCCCCACAAACGCATTCTGATTCTCCAGAGGCATGCCCTCCGGCGCGTGTGCAAGCTCGCCGCCGGTGCCAGTCCCGCCATGGGCCTCCGTCTCCGCAGCGCCGGACCCGGCCACGATCTAGCACGAAAGGAGCCGCAGGAGCACGTCCACCGGAGGATCGAAACGCGATAGGAAAGACAGAGTCAGCGTCGCAGCACAGCAATGGGTACGTAGGACGGAGCGGGGGACGTCTGCTGACCATGTGCGACCGGTCGGAGGCGAAGTAATCGAGATATATGCCCGCTGGGATGACTCTGAACAGGCTGCAGATGGAGTGCAGGTCAGCAACCGGACATCTGAGGTCCGCCTTAACTGTGCCGCCCACAGGAGCTGGGGGACTGCGGGGCANACCGGACATCTGAGGTCCGCCTTAACTGTGCCGCCCACAGGAGCTGGGGGACTGCGGGGCAGATGAGGATTGGCAGACGCACCTCCGGAACTGCGGGTCAATGCGGTCGGCCAGGGCATCGTCGAAAGCGTATGGAAAGGTACCGGCGATGTACTCTGGGCGATGGGCGATGGTCACGGCGGTGGTGGTGGTGCACAACGGTCCGGTGGTGCGCACGCGATGTGTATCAAGGGGCACGAGAGCAGACCAATCGCGGGCAATGTGTCAAGGGCAGCGTGAGCCGGCGAACAAGCCAGAGGGTGATCCCATCCTTACCTCGCCATGGACAGGGCACGGGCAGCGTCGTATCAAAGTCGTAGACCCATGCCTGATCGCCGCCATCCGGGTCCGGGTCAGAGTGGGCTTGCGATGTCGTAGCATTCGGGTCGGGTGGCGGGGGCGGGGAAGGACCACATGCTTCATATTCGTGATCGCCTTGGGTGTGCGCGTGGGGTCGCAAGACCAGGACGACGTGGTAGTCCCAAACCACGACTCCTGCGCGGGCCTTCTGGCTCCAGAGCGCGACCTGGAGTATTCGAGACGTGCAGTTAGCGGAGGCCAATAAGCAGCCGGCGTGGTGGTTGGGCTTGTGGCCACAGCCTGAGAGAACGAGCAAAGAGAACTGAATTGCGGACCGTTTTCCCGCCGTTGGAGATGAATACGACGTAGATCTCCCAGGGCCAAGGCTTTGCGTGGCTCGAAGCACCGGCTTCTTCGACGAACGTCTGCGCAAGGAGGTAGACGTTCTCTTCGCAGTAGCACGAGGTGTATCTTGCGCCCGGCGGGAGTGGGGGAGACGAGGGCATCTTCAGGTGGCGCGCACACGATGTGGTGAGAGAGGAGAGCAGAATCCAGATAGTGATTGCAATGCGGGTAGTATAGATAGATGAGCAGATGCAGAGTGCGCAGAAAGCAGATGCGAGCGATACGTGTGACCAACACCCCATATCCTAGCCCATTACCCTTCGTCGATGATAAACACTATCCCTGTAGTAATACAATGCCGCCATGGCACTTTGTTTTCAAGCTATTGACTCGATGCGTCCGGGAAGAAGCCCCGCGGAGTGCTTCCTCCTGCGCCACCGCGCCGTCGTGTGGGAGAACGATTGATCTGCACAAGTCGCGTTGAGCACGGGGGGACGGTGACGGTGACAAGGAGCAGGAAGACCAGAGGCGGAACGGGGGCGGAGAGGGAGAACTCACAGTGGGTATAGAACATCACATGGGTATTGAGGGCGATTACATCACTGTGCCTTGCCCTGCCTGCCCGACTGAA
>WJSG01008727.1:0-10088 GCA_016618145.1 Sanghuangporus lonicericola | reverse complement strand
TCTAATAGGTCAAGAACGCACGTTGCCAGGACCGTCGTGGGACCGTCGAGGTTGAGAGCAAAGGTCTGAGGCGAAGGCGCTTCCTCTGCGGGGGAAACACTTACGTAATGCTTGATGGTCAAGCTACTGAGGCTGTGCGACTTCAACCAGTCTCACTCATGTACTACCGTCGTCGGTTAGAAGCTTGTTGGGTAGATCTTTCGACACTACGCGTATCTACTCGCTGACGAGCTGGACCACGATTGACCATCTTGTAGCGGAACCCTGCGGCGGTTAACGGTTACTACTGCGCNTTGTAGCGGAACCCTGCGGCGGTTAACGGTTACTACTGCGCCGTCCTGAGGCCTGACTGCCACGGCTCATCCGCACGACAAGTCATCCGGACTGCGATCCTAGCGCGGCCCAACGTCCGGGCACGGTACGTGTTTGCACCGCATATTGCTCTAGACCTACTGAGCCCCCGCGACAGATTGTGACAAGGCTGGGTAGCAGCTACACAGGCTTACGCAGTTCGAACCGTGTATACTAACCCCGTATCAAGCACGGCCTCTTGTCCCCCTCCACCCCGCATATCACTCACAACTCTCCACGCTCGTTGTTCATGGCCACTCTGCCCCAGGACATACTTGATGGTGCCATCGACTACTTGCAGGGCGACGTCAGTGCACTGAGAAGATGCGCTCTCGTCTGTAGCGCCTGGCTGCATCGTTCCCGCGTCCATCTCTTCGCGGAGGTTACGTTTGATTATTCGCTCCGTGATCCGCTCTCATCTCCGCCTCTACTCACTGAACATTCCCCCGCGGCGGGCTTGGTGAGCCCTGCGTTGCCAGTTGCAAGGGCGCGCAACAGAGCTGCGGAGCTTGGTCCCTTGCTCGACGGTAACCCAAAGCTCACCGACTACGTCCGAGCCGTGACCGTTGTGGCGGACAAGAAGAAAGGTGAAACCGAGATCAGATGGGCCCCGTTCGTCGCCGATCATGTTCACCTCGCACGTTTCCACCGCCTGTGCTCGTTGAGGCTCGTGCATTTCGCCTTCGAGTCGTTTTCGGACATCATTTCGACTGTACAATCCCTGCCTGGCCTCGAATGTCTCCGCTGCGAGGACAGCCGGCTCCTTCCCCTGCCGTTATCACCCGTGCAAGCCGTCGACGCAACGTCGCTGTCGATCTCTTCAGGAACCGCTACAGGGGCCTTCGAGCCGCGTTCCACACAGGACACCTCGCTGAAGACAGTGTCCCTTTCGATTGGGGAATACATGACGGCTCTGCTCGAACAGCCGGACAACACCGCGTCGGCTCGCGCCCTGCACAGTGCACAGGCATTTGTGCGTTCAGGACTCCTCCGATCCGTCACATCGCTCGAGATCTTCGAGGCGTGTACACTCCTCGGTTGGCTCCCTATCCTCGAGACTCTGGGACCGCAACTGCACCACGTCGGGGTTACACTGCACGATGTCGCAGTGTCGGACGAAGAGGTCCTCCCGGATCGCTTCAATGTCTTCCCCTCGCACCGTACGCATATCCTGTTTCCAGACATTATCGGTACTAACATAGGTGCCTGTAGGGGACACGGTCGTACGCGTCTTCGACGTGCTGCGCAGGTGTAGGTCCCTTCGGACACTCACCATCTGCTATGACGCAGAGGACACGACAACCATACGGATGGCGCTCACAATACACTCAGGAGGAGGGTGGCTGGGGATATCTGCAAGTATCGATGAAGGGCCACTCATCTCACCCTACTTTCTCGACGAAGCCGTCCGACTCTTCTCTGGTGCTTCGGTGTCGCACGTGGCTCATACTCGTACGACGGCTCCATTCCCTGCACTCCGGGAGCTGGAACTGAGGCTCGTCACGACCGTGCACAGCTTGAAGGACTGCGCTCCTGCATGCAATGCGCTAGCACGTGTGCTCGTCAGCCACGACTATCCCGCATTCGCGCGACTTGGCGTGGTGATTGAGGAACCCGGGCTTCTCGGGACTCTCTTCGGGGACAGGGAGGTGGACGAAGCTGCATGCTCGCGGAAGGCTGGGGAGGTTAAGGCGGGATTGTTTCGGTCGTTCGAGGAGGCCGGGATCGCGCTTGATGTCGCGGTCCTCCAGCGATCAGATTCCTGAGCAAGGCAAGCTCGTAGCTCGGGTCATCCATCTTCATACAGACTCCCGTAGCCAACCGTTCCGATGACAGTCGGCGGCGACTGTGTCAAAGAACCGCGTACCGCCCCCTTTTGCTTCATGGCCGTCTGTGACCTCTATGAGGAATCCAAGTAGCCCGGCGCTTTCACGAGACTGTGGTTGACCGAACTTCGGATGTGAAGCGTTCGGGACCTAGGCCTCATCTGCACTCTAGTGTAGAAGTCGAAGACCTACCGTACCTACTGAGATGAAGGTGGTCCGCGTCGCACATCTCATCGATGTTCTGCTACTTGATGTGCAGGCGAGCAAACCGGTCAGCCATTCGGGAATCTCTCTGGCAACGAATGCCGACGTCGTTCACCGCATCCGGGCGCGATCCGACATTCGCGGGGTTCTGAGGCGCCGTCACAGCGTATAAGAGCCGACTCGACCGCGACGCGTCTCCGTGCCTCGCATCTTTCACAATGCACTGGCTCACGCCGCTGTTTGCATTCTCGCTTGCAGCACTGGCAGCGCGGGTGTGTCCTGGGGACGACCATGCCCACGGGCACGGCCACCTCCACGAACGTCGCGCCTACCCGCAGGTCCAGCTGGCACCGCCGAGTCGGCCGTTGGAATGGGGTGACGTGAACATCATCCATACCACGGACAGCCACGGCTGGCTCCTAGGACACCAGAAATCCTCTTTCCCCGAGCCGAACTATAGGTACGTCGCCCCTCGTCTAATGGCTCTCTGAGTACTTATAAACTTCGTAGCGGTGACCTAGGCGACTTCGCGTCCTTCGTAGCCCATATGAAGCAGCTCGCGCTTGTCAGTATCTCTGCTGTCAGCGCAGTGTTTCAGATCGATGCGACTGACATCGCCCCCAGGAAAAAGACGTTGATTTGCTCTTAGTCGACTCTGGGGATCTACATGATGGTGCGCAGCTATCAGTGATGCGTACTGATGACAGACGCAATGAGTAGCTGACAGCCAGCGCGGCGCGGGCTCTGCAGGTACCGGCCTCTCAGACGGATTCCCTGCTGGGGCAGTAGACGGTCACGAGGTACATTCGGACTTCAGTCGTACTGCCAGAGATATACGAGGATACTGATGTTCACTTCAGAGTAACAAGTTCCTGTTCGAACTGCCTTATGATGTCATGGCCATCGGGAAGTGCGCGCACCTCCTAATGGATGTATTTTGTATACACACTCACCGTTGTGCCATACAGCCACGAGTTGTACGTCTATAACGTGACGTACGACATGCACAAGACCTTCGCGCCCAAGCTTAACGGACGCTACCTCTCGTCGAACGTCAACATCACCGTCCTTGATGTGTTTGGCAGGAATGTCAGCGTGCCTGTCGGTGGTAGGTCTGCGCTTTGTGGCTGACGGTGCGCGGGATCGCTCACAGAGTATGTTTTGCTAGATCGTTACGTGAAGTTCAAGACCAGAAAGTCGGTGGCACGTTCAAGTCTACTTGACTCCATATATGTACTCACGACCCCTTCCTTGGCAGAGGCCGCAAGGTCACCTCGCTTGGTGTCCTGTTTGACTTCACAGGAAACGACGCGAACACGATCGTCCAAAAAGTCGAAGACATGGTAAAGGAACATTGGGTACGGCGCCACCTCAGTCCGCCATCTGCTCGATCCTATGCTCACCTTCGCCAATGCCACCTAGTTCGCTGAGGCGATCAAGGACGAACCCGATTTCTTCCTACTCGCCGGGTACGTCTGCCTGCCGTTGTCACCGATGTTGATGAGGACGCACGTACTGACGAAGTCTGCAGACATATGCCTGTCAAGAAATCGGATAACTGGCCGACTGTGTTCAACGCTATCCGGGCTGTTCATCCTACCACGCCGATTCTAATCCTCGGAGGTCTGTGTTGTTGTCGCATCCACATCCCCCACATGCTGATTTTTCGCAGGCCATACTCATATCCGGGATTGCGGTGAGTTACAGCGCGTGTGCGGCTTGTGCTGTATTCTCATGACCGCTCGTAGTGCAATATGATGGCCGCTCCATGGCTCTGGAGAGCGGACGATACATGGAGACAGTTGGTACGTGTGCCCTTGTTCTAATTACCCCGTATTGACGAATGCGCCCAGGTTGGATGAGTGAGTCGTATGCCTCAGGCTCTTCGACACGGCTCCCTCTGAACATAACACACAGGCGCGAATCTTGACAAGAAGGGATCAACGAAGAACATCACTTTCTCCCGTCGTTATCTGGACCCCAACCGAGTCACATATGAGGTGCGTGGAGTCGGCTGCGGATGTGTCGCTGCATCTGACTCGCTACGCAGTACCACTCTCGTCGTCAGAATTCAACATTTGATACTCTGCAGGGCAAATCTATTACGAAGGGCCTCAACGACCTCGCCAAGCAGTTCACGCTTAGCATGCTCTACGGTACAGCCCCGCACGACTTCACGCTCACCCGGTACGTCCTCTTCTCTTCGTCTCCTTCGCAACCCGGGGCCACGTCTCATTCAGTCATGGGGGAACAGCGCCCCATACCCGTCGAACGACTCCCTGCTCTCGCTCTTCGCCGAGGCGCTCACCTACTCGCTCACCGTCAACAACACGCGTGCGGACGTGCCGCACATCATGATCGCCACCGCCGGCTCGCAGCGCTTCGACATCTACGCGGGGCCGTTCACGAAGAACGACCAGCTCACGGCGTCGCCCTTTGCGAACTTCTTTTCGTACATCCCCAATATCCCGCTGGCGGTCGCACGGCAGGTCCTGCCGAAAATGAACGGTGCTGCAACTCTGGGAAGGCGGCGCGAGCAGGACGAGGAGCGCTATGCGCGCGGGGAGGTTGATGTGCAGTACAAAGCGTGGCTGGCGGAGATGGGTCGGCGAGCCTCTGCCGAGCGTCGCGACACGGAGAATGCGACGCTTGGTTATGTCACTTCCGATGTGCGACGCTCATTTTTTCCCTCTCATTCTCGCGCTGATCCTGCTATACTACTCCTTTCTGCAGTCTTGCCCCGGTGTCGGCGACGACATCCCACACACGCCTCTGGTACGTATTCCCGGCTCCGCATCCCATCATCCATGAAGTAAGTACTGACCGCCAACCTTTTGTTCGACAGCCGTTCTTCCCTACGCCGGACTACACGGGCTCGGACGCGCCGACTGGTCTCGCGGACGACACCCCGATCGACCTCGTCTTCGACAATTTCACGCAGGATGACCTGCTTATCGCGCTGAACGCGCTGCAGAGCGAGAAGGTGTACACGGGTGCGGACGCGCTGCCGTACACGAACGTCCTTGCGAAGGATGTCCTTGGTATCTATGCGCAGAAGTACTGGAACTGAACCGCACGACGTGGGGCATTGGACGTATTGGGGTACGAGTTTCGTGATGGCACTATATCCGGACGACGCAGGGAGACAGATGTAATGTTTGAAGAGGGTACTCATGGGGATATCTCGGATCCGGAGCAACGATGCGAGTGCGTGGTCCTGCCAACGTCTCCAGGACATCCAGAGTGGCTGGGAGAAGCAAGGAGCTGTGACTGACCGAGGCCTGCTGAATGTTCATGATCACCAACCCGTCCAAACCACCGATGGCCCGCGGCCTACCTACCTGTCCTTCCCCGCAGCAGCAGGAGCAGTTTGAGTGCGCGTATCGTCGGGAAGTCTTCCCGAGTGGAGATGTCCCATGCCCATGCGAGTCCGGGCTCTGACGGCAGTCTGCAGATCGTGCGGGCTCGTTAACGTCAACATCAACCCAGGATATCGAATTCGTGCTCTTCACTCGCTGTGTCCATTTCGACAAGAGAAGAAAGCCCGAGAACCTTTGGATAGTCAGCACCTCGGTGAAGACGAGCGCGAGGTAGCTGTTCGGTGTACACGACTACAAAGCGGACGGTAGATCTCAAGTCGACAGGTATACCTTAAGGCTACGAAGAGAGGTCGGTGGATGGTGAAGAGAAGGGGAAGATATATTCCTTGTAAGTACGATGAGCGACCCAGAGCTGAAAGGGGGTACTATCACAGCAGACTACCGGTTGAGAGAGGGATGATATTGAGAGTACTTACGTGCGATGAGGGAGTCAGATATGCCGTGAGCGTCCGAGAGGACTACCCTATGGAGTTAGGAAGATGTGATCCATGTAAAAAAACGGAAGCAGCGTAGAGATGGCCCGAGGCGGAGCCCTATGACGGAAATTGAGTGAGATCCTTGCACTCATACCCAAGCCTTGGCACGGGAGCCGGACCCATGCGACTGGCTAGACTTCCGCGTGCGGGACGCAGACGCCTTGATAGTCTCCGCGCGGTGCCTCTCGGGGAGGGCGCCAACTTCTACGGTGCCGGTGCCAGTAGAAGAATCAGACTCGACTGGGTCCTCCGTGCGGGGGAAGAAGACTGGGGTGTGACTCTGAGAGGGGGGCTCGCGCTTGACGGGGCGTGACTTCTCCGAGTCGACTGACCGGGCGAGCTCGGTGCCCCAACGACGTGTCGTCGTAGACGTCTTATTAATTGGTCTTTTCGAAGGTGAAGTGGGCCGGGATGCGGTACTGCGCTCGGAGGGACGCGAGAAGACGGGCTCATACTTGGGAGTTTGCGAGCGCGGAGGAATGCGACGGGTGGGAGACTGGGCTAGGTCCTCCGTTCGCGGGAAGAGTATCCGAGAGTGAGACGGTGTCTCAGGCCTGACGGGGCGTGACTTTTCGACCCACCATGCCTCCGCAACAGAAAGACGCGTCGTGGCAGAAGACGAACCGGGTGCCTGTCGCTTCTGTGGAGACGTGGCTCGACTTGTGGTGCCGGGTCCGGGAGGAGCGGGGGCGGTGAAGACGGGGCTATAGTTGGTAGTCGGCGAGCTCGCGAGGACGGTACGGGACTTGGTACGGGCTATCTTGGCGGGCTTGGAGGGCGTCCGCAACGCAGAGATCTGCGCCGTCGACGACGCAGACCGGGTAGCAGAACTCTTCGGCTTCGAGAAGACGGGGGAGGGCGTGCCACGCGCCTGAACCTGACGGTTCCCCGTAGGGCGAGGGAGACGAGAGGGCGACTTCTGCGGGGACACAGGACGGCCTGGGTGACGGGGAACGCGCATCAGCCAAGGGGACTTCTGATCGTCTGCTCTCAGCGGCTGCGGGGTCGCGAGCTCGGCGTAGAACGTCGTGTCCGCGTCCGCGTCATCGTCGGGGTGCTCGAGAGAAATTACCATGCGATCGCCGTCAGTGCGGGCCCTGTAGAAGCTCGGCAGAGGCGTGCGCTGCAGGTCGCGGCTGGGGGAGTCGTCCTGATCCGCGTCAGGCGGGGAGGGAGTCGTTGGTCGGGAGAGGGTGATGTCGTCGCTCGAGAGATCGGGGGCGTCGGTGGTTGGAAGCAATTCCGGGCGTGAGGCTGTAGGGTTTCCCCTGCAGGTGACTGTCGATGGCTTGATGGACGCGCGCGAGCGCCTTGAGGTGAGGCGGTGTGCGCGGGCTGGGGTAAGGTGGTTTGCACGGTTCCGCGCGGCTTCCTGTACGTCATAACCATGTTAGATGCCAAGGAATCATAGAATACCAAAGAGAAGTATACGCACGTCTCTGGCGAGCCTCTCGCGACCCTCGGGGGTGTCCCAGGACTGCCCGTCCAGGGGCTGGAACTCCGCCTTGACAGACGCGAACGACTCAAACAGGATCCGCATGTCCTCCTATCACAGTCTCAGTCAGTATGCGCTCGTCGGCGTATGGGCGATGCGGTGCACTCACCGGGTGGCTCTTGAGGGCATCCCTGTCCTCGAGCTCTTGCTCGATCTCGCAGAGTCGCTGCCTGATCATGCGGGCTTCGGCCCGCGTACCGTCGAATTGGGCTCCCCTCTTGGGTGGTCGGGTGGTTACATTTGGGGACCGCGTGATGGGCAGAGAATCCGTCGGGACCTTGTGAGGCATGTTCGCGAGCTAGGCAGCTCAGAGCTGGGTGGTTAAGAACGGGGGACGGAGGAAGACGACGAGAAATAACGGGCGGAACCACCCACAACAGAGCCTAGACCAGAAAGAGAGAGCGAGAGCCGCAGTTTGGTGCGTCCCGAGCCGCAACTCGAGCCTGCAGAGGGAGGCAGAGGGTTGGTGGTTGTGGTGGCTGGTGGCGCGGAGAGCAGCGCGACGGGCGCGCGCAATTCAGGCTGTGACAGACGCGTCTGTCACGCCCGTGATGCCCCGCGCCGCGCGCCCGACCGTTCGTCACTCTCGCGGACGACGGACTTGCTTGCGGCGAGTACTATCTGCGTCGACAGGTAAGTAGGTGGACCAACAGTTGATTTTTTTCCACGGAGGATCGCGTCAAGTACGCGTGTTCAAGTGCAAGCCTCGCCATGCATGTAGCCGTCCACGGTCAACGCACATCCAGTTTCAGGACACGGAGACCCAGGCCTAGGGACTGAGTCGAGACCCGAGAGTCGGCTAGGTGCTGAAGCAGGACCTCCCGGCTCCATCGCTGCGGACGCACAGTGCACTCGACTCAGGACTGGCTCCGGCGCGCGCTTTCGAGTCGGACTTTCCCCAGCGGACGTCGACGAGCGAAGTCTGCCTGGGGTCGGACACCCAGTGGCAGAGGCAGTGGCAGAGGAGGCAAGTCCCGGATTCACGGGGATCGGAGATCGGAGATGGGTGCGAGTACTTATATCTGCTCGGCGGGGGATCGGGAGTTGGGAGTGTCTATGGACTGCAGGCGGGTGCCCGGCTCCTGGAGGCTGGAGGCTGGCCGTACTGCCAAGGATGCGACTTCGAGTCACGGAACTTGAGGTTCGCATACAGTGGACGACCGGGATTGTTCATGAGTATGGGTATGGGTGTGGGTGCTGGGATGCGCGCGACCCGACTCAGCGAGAGCCGGGAACTCGACTCGACTCGGCATTGGACTTGAGGAGTACGAGCACGAGGACGAGTACCGCGGAGGACGCTGCGCGCCGCCTCAAGTGTGCTCAGTGGGTTTCTGTCGCGTCGGGTCGCTTCTCGTCTGCGTTCCCGGCCTTGAGCCGTGCTGGACGCTCGATGGCTGTCGAAGTCATCGTCGGGCATCGTGTATCATGCATCAGCGAGCCGTGGTGCTCTCTCACAGGGACGAACACGCATCATGATCTGCAACGACGCGGTTTTGCAGCGTACGTGCACTGCACGCCGGCTTCCAACGACGGCAGCGCGCAGCGTGCGGCTCGAGCACTTTGTCCGGGAGACGCGTACACGGCGAAAGCGCCATGCATAAGTACGCGGAGACGTGGACCGGCTACGTTGCAATCTGTCACTGGAATAAGTACCTCGCTCGAGTTAGGGATGCGGGCGCATGCCCGGAGCTAGCACAGAAAGAGCTGACACATATCGCGCGGGGACGTACCTGTCTCCAGAGCCGAGGAAGATATGGCACAAGTTGTGCGTGTCGAAGGAGACGTCGCCGAGAGCTGTGAAGATCTCGGCGTAGAGTGGATAGCACATCCCAGCATAGCAGAGGAGGTGGGTGGAGCGGCGGCCGAGCAAAGTAAGGAGACGCGTGCGTTGTCCGTGAGTCGCCCAGCGGACGCGGTGGGTAGGCTGGGGTTGGACGCAGACGTTGCTGGCTGGTGCGTCGGATCCTGTGGTGCGAGGAGGCAAGGTGAGGTTGACGAAGGGCATACGACCATAGAGTGCGGAGAGCAGGAGCGAGGGACACGGTCAGCGAGGACTGGATGACCAACGGGCGAGCACGGCGCAGCGACCGGAGCCGGGAGCCATGTGTCGCGAGCGAGAGTGTCGTCATAGAGTGCAGAGCAGGGCGGGGACGAGCAGGCAGCCAGTACCGATAGCGTGGCGGAGCCCCGGACGCGGACGGGCCGGGGCCGGGAGGGCTGTGCAGGGGCCGGGGTTTGTGAGCGGGCACAGCAGAGAGGTCTGCACGTCTCCCTCTGACCTCGCTGCCCCGATGGCCGCCGTCGCTGCCCGCTCCTTCTGGGCTGCGCCTGACCCCGACGACCCGCTCTCCAAGGC
>WJSG01008722.1:0-20118 GCA_016618145.1 Sanghuangporus lonicericola | reverse complement strand
ACTTATATAAGAGCCAAGCATCTTAGGACTTACAGATCTTACGGAACTTACAGAAGCACCATAAGATCCGTAAGTTGATTTGCGACATTGCTGATGTAGATGGGGAATGTAGAACAAGAAATGCTATCCATGGAACAAACCAAGCCCGGGGATCTCTTCCGGGTCCAAGTTAGAGGAAAACCAGAGACTAACAGGACACGGGGGTGGTTGTGGAGTACGTCCAACCATGGTGCCCCGATCGTCCCGAGCGCGGTCCGCAGCCACGCGATCCTCCTCTTCCACAGATCTCGTCGACAAAGATTCGCCGAGCTGCGCGACACCAGCTTGCCGCTCCTTGGTCTGTGATTCGCGTTCGCGCTCCTCGGTGGCAAGCCACGCCTGCCACCGAGCAGCGTCACGTAGCAAGGACTCTTCGCGCTCGATCAGCCGTGCACGCTGCTTATGACCTTGCTCAACAATCCACCGGTGGATGAGTGCTTGGGCAGGCGTCATGCGTGTACCGGGCGTGAACTGAAGCAGGCGGCGGATGAAGTCTACACCTGAGACAGCGACGAGAAGTGAGTGAAGACCTGTGCCTGCCGGGTTACTGTATCTCAAACCAACCTATATCACTGATGTTGTAGCCTTCGAGTACAGACCAAGCTGGCTCCTTTGATGCGTCCTTGAACGGCGATGTGCTGGTAAGTCTGACAGGAGGCCTATCAGCCCTTGAACGACAATATGCCAACAAGATGAACGAGAGGAGAGACGTGCAACATACAACTCGAATAGCATAGCTCCCAGGCTCCAGCTATCGACCATTATCTCGTAATCCTTGACGGTGTCGTCCGGCATCACTGGCAGTAAGAACGCCGGGGTACCACCTCTGGTCTTCAGTGGCAGTTTTTAAGAAACTATGAGCCAGTGCATAACGGCGCACGCGTACCTGCAAGTCCGACAAGGATTCGATGATTCTGACTATACCGTGGTCTGCGAGCTTCACCATTGGAGGGGCGTCATCGGTCAAGAGCACGTTCTCTGGCTTGAGATTACGATGGGCGATGCCCTGGTTGTGGATATACTACATACAATCAGCGTATCTGAGGGGCCAGCGGCGAACAGTGGCCTGAACACGTACCTCCAGAGCGTCACATATTTGGTACGTGAAGTACTGTCCCTCTAACTCAACTGATACCATGTCAGTTAGCGATCGACTGAAGATGGTGGTTCGACGCACAAAGCACACCACGCTCGAGTACATATGACGATAAGTCGCCACCTTTTGCGAGGTCAAGCACGACACCTGCAGATGGCAAACGCAGCACAGATGTGAACGGCCGGGAACTAGATGGGGTCAACAGCGAAGGTACTTACTGACGTCGTAGCCCTCAATAAACGCTTCTCTGAGCCCACAGACATACGGATGACGCAGGCCTTGCAACAATTGAACTTGCCGCCGCAAATGCGCCGCCATCGTTTCCATCCCCCGCTCTGACCCCTTGAGATGAGTGGCTCTGAGCAGGTTGCGGAGACCGTCGCCAGAAAACATCTTGACCGCATAAAAATCCGTCTCTCTGCGACGGCGGGCTTTCACCACTTTCGTATATGAGCCCCGACCGAGCACACAATCAACCTCGTACAGCTGGTACAGTCTTGGGCGTGGGTGGTCCATGCAGGCCTTAGGATTGGGACGTGAAGCCTATTGCTCATCAGTTGAAGAGCTCAGATAGCCAGGAGACCGCCCTCACTGCTCGTGTTGTCAACCGCGACCTCACCGAACAAGCTTGAAAGAACACTTACGTATGGCGATAGTAGAGGGGAGTTGTCAGTGGCTGCTGTTCGCGCTTACTCGCTCTTGATTGTTTGACTGCGGGAAGTAAACACGTAGAGACGCCTTTTCCGCTCAAAAGCTACTTACCAGGCCTTGCGGAGTCTGAACCCTTTGTATCGGGGCCGGCCGGGCACGTTGCAAACACCGACGCACTCTCTCGACAATTTGAACCTCTCAGTTTGCCCGTCTAAAGCACGGTATTCGTGAACGCCCTGTTATAACGACCCCCAAACTCGCACTATGGCTAGCAGGACTGAGCACGCTCGTACCCGCGGCCTCGACCTGTAGCGGTGCTCTACGTATATGACCCTGGAGTCCAATGGAGAGGAACGACGGGGCAACGTGTCGAGGGATGAGGTTTTGGCGGGATCGATATACGACCATCAGCCAATGTTGTCGTTGGCGAGAGGCTTGACTTTGAGGTAAGTGTTATGCATTGCCGGCATTATTTTCCCTGCTGCGAACTACATCGCGACGGCTTTGTCGGATTATAGCCTCTCAGCTACGCGCCCAATGTACGAATTCGCGAGACAGAAAATCTGGGAGCACGCGTGCCGCAAGGTCTTCCCCCTCTATCGCGCTCATCTATCAGTTCGATATCATCAGAGCAAACGATCGAGCTGCTGAAGCACATGTCGATTGCTAAGGTGCAGAGCGAGTCTGCCGCTCGACGGGAAGGCGAAGAAGTGCCAGCTCGTCTCCACAATACGCCAACATCTGGAGTCGTTGCATGTGGTATATATTCCGTACTATCTATGCTAGGACACTGAGCTTGTAGCTGGCTTGTCTCGTAGGGCGTGTACCGCGAGTGGGCTCAGAAGACCGGATTCGCCTCGATGCTGCCCAAGGATACTGCTCAACGGCGTAAGAATGCAACTTCCACACATCCGAACATACATGTACACGTCTCGACGGCCATTTCAAGAGACGAACGCCCTGCGCCCGAACTCGGACCCGCCAAGCTGCTACGAATGTTTGATAGGTACTGACCAAGTACGTCCATGCCTTCAGTGCTTGCTCTGATATACCGTGAGCCTGATACACTCCTACTGCGTCATACTATCCGGGCACTCGAACACCCAAAGTTCACGGAGATAATTGACGTCGCCGCGCGCGCCACTAATGGTATTGCGAAGCATCGGCGCCGGGAGTGCGAGTTTCTCGGACGAGGCATGTCACTCAACAGACTGTCCCTGACGCACGACAAATTCAAGTTCGAATGAGCATGGTGCTCTCCGTATCTCACGGAACGCGTACGGGCGAACGCTCGCAGCAGTATATAACCCTCTGTAGATCCTGTCAATGCAGCAACAACAACCCGTTACCCCTGCGTTACCTCGTCAGCACACCATGTCCATCCTCGTCCAGTGGATGCAACAGGCCTTCCCTCCCGCTCCGACCTGGCTTCCGGCGGACATGCCAGACCTGTTGGGTAAGGTCATCGGAAACGCAGGAATTGGTCGCGAGATTATCAAAGAGCTCCTGCGCAAGAACGCCCGCGTATACCTCGCTGCTCGCTCTCCGGCCAAAGCTCGAGAGGCGATCGAGCTTGTGAAAGCAGAGACCGGCAAGACGGCCGCATTCCTGCAGCTGGACTTGAGCGACCTCGATGCAGTCCGGGCTGCTGCGCAGGAGTTCAAGCGGTAAGTCAACGTTCAATGGACCGTTTATCGAACTTCCACGTGTTGACGCGTATCTTGCAGGCGAGAGGCCGGCATCTATGGGTTCGCCAACTACCTCGTGCCAGGTGGCAAGCTCAGTTACCCTACGTTCACGGACGGACCAGCACGGCGAAACATGAGACGTGGGATGTACGCGATGTACGCACAGAGCAAGCTCGCGCAGATCTCGCTCTCGCGCGGCCGGGGTCACAGAGATTGTCATTGTTCATAGCAGCATGTAGGCCGTGTGCGGCCGAAGTTGCCACTGCAACTACAGTACGGTGATGTCATGATGCTATCGCTACAGAGTGAAAAGACATGGGGGAGAAGCCACACGAAAACATGGGAAGCCGGCGCTAGGAACTGCGCGGAGAAGGGAGAGTGGGTTCAGCTGGGACGTACTACTGCAGCAAATAAAAATTATGAACCTCACCGAAATCCTGAGGCTAGGCCTGGAGCGAACGTGTGACTTAGAATCAACAGACATACGGTGTAACCACTGCGCTACTTGTCTGCACATTACTATATATTAGCATGTATATGTAGCGGTGGTGTAAATGACGGACTTAAGTGATGCTGTGAAACGCGATTTAGTCGCCTCGGGACTCCGGCGAGAAAGTCGGAGTCCAGTTCAGGTTACAAGCCTGTTCAGGCCTCAGGCCTCAGGACCCGAGCCCGGCCTTGGTGCTACATAGCACACAAACTAAGACTTATACGATTGTCACCCTGTGGAGGCCCACAATTTACAGCTTCTGATTATGCACGAACATATTGTGCAAGGAACTGTGAAGTTCGAACGACGCTCGTTCCTCGCGTCGGCTAAGCGGGAGGCCAGCCCATGCGCTCTCTGGAAACATATGTCTTCTCTCCAATCGCCCCCTCGTGCTCATACAGCGGCGGCATCTCTCCGAGTTGTGCCCCGCGGCCTTGAGCTGGTACGTCGCATGAGTTCGCGTCGGTACGCTGAAGACCTGGTCAAGCTCTCCAAGCGATACTCCTCAAGCGATAGTGCCTTCGTCTCCGGAACGAAGACAGTGCGGCAAGGAACCCAAATATGTTCCATGCTGCGAACCACACGTAAGATCCCTTGTGGTGTGCACGCGCCCAACAGAGCCGATACGGTCAAGGCAATGATGAACGTGCTAGGGACCATGGAGCGGCTGGTTAGTCGCGTGTCGCATTAGACAGGAACAGACGTACAAGAAGTATGTCACCCGTAGCGGCCGGCATCCCAACCGGTAGGGATCTGACCGGCGACGAAGCGGCTGAACTTGAAGGCCTTGGGAACGAAGACACGCGCGCCCTTCTTGAACTTGACGAACCACTGGTCACCATCGCCAGCGTCATCATGCTCATGCTTGAACTTCTCGGCCTCAACCTGCGAAACCTCGAAGGGCTCGAGAGCGTGCAGAAACTCAATCTCCTGGTTGAAGACTTTCTTCTTCGGGTCGTACCCCTCTGTGGGAAGTGTCAGCGAATGTGGGCACAACAAATCAATCGCGTAGTTCGAGCGGTTAGGGCAGCACGCCGTCCAGCGCGCTGCAAGGTAACACCACGGTAGAACGCGACGTCGAGGGACGAGATGGGAAGAACGTCAACAATGGAGGCAAGTGCGGAGTAAGTACTCGCCGAGCGAGTGACCAGCGAATCGCCGACTCCTTCTGGACGAGACCCTTCGAGCGCATGTCCTCAAACGCAGCACGCTCGGTGACGACGAGAGCGATATGTGCGAAGCATAACGGATATCTGATCAGCAGAGGTCGTAATCGCGACATACAACAACACGGCGAGGACTCACAAAAGCAACCGGCAGCTTTGCGTCGGGCGGCGCACTAACTTGCACGGCAACGCTCAGACCTGAAGAGAAACCTCGAGTCAGATCTAAACATTTGCGCTCAGCACTTGAATTGGGGCATACAGTCTTCATCTTGCGGGACGTCAGCTCGGTGCCGGTGACCGCGGGAAGATATGCCCCCATGTCTTGCAGCATCTGAACGGGTATATCCTTACGGGCCCCGAGGGCAATCTGTATGCATTGCGTCGCCGGCTGAGTCGTGTTGGTCGTCCCGTTGTACCCGAGTATCGGCTTTGGAAGGCCAAGACGGGGGTCATCGATCCTGTAAACGGAAAACGGGAAATGAGCGGGGCACGGGCTATTTGTGAGGACACAGGACACGCTCACGGCGGCTCTGAGTAGGGAATGCCACTTAATGTCGTCACGGAGCAATTCGTGGTTCCGATGACCGTAGCATGGTCGAGAGTGACAGTCGATGCGTTGCGAAGAGCAGACCGTTGGGGCGGCTGAACGTGTAGCGGGGTCCGATTGTTGATGTCGCCGAAGAGCGCGAGCTTATCCATCGTGTCGTAGGTCATGTCCATGTAACGCTGACAGATCGCCTGACCCTTGATACCACCGAAGTGGATTCGGGTCGTCCTTGACAATCTCGACCGAGAGACCGTAGACGGCGGTGAGATGCTCGTCGGCGGAATCCCAGACGGAGCGAGCGGCGGGCGAGTTGTTGTACAGATCCATACCCATGCCGGGCTCCTGCGAGCCTTGACCGGTGAAGACGTAGACAGTGGTGGGCTGCGCGACCTCAGCGGTACCAGCGAGCACTTTCTCGCCGCGGCTGTTGGTGGTCTCGACGCTGACCACGAGGTGGCCACTCCACATTCCGATCCTGCAAGTCATCGCCTGGCAGGATCATGCCGGCAAAGCTCACATCGTAGCTAAAAGGAATGATAAGCTCACGCAAAATGAAAGGGTAACTAGTACTTGCGCAACGACGCAATCGGGGCGGCGTTGAGCAACAGTGTTCTTGACGTGCTTGCGAGTGGCGGCCCGTAGTCCGAGAAGTACGGGTTCCCGTCATTCGGGTTGAAGGCACGAGCTGCGACCAGCATGCATGGGAATAAATATATCCATACTGAATACATATCCCCATGGGGGATCTCCACAGGTTCACGAGATACAGAGCTAGTAATGGGCGACGACGTGACAGTGGGAAGGGAACCCGAACAGATATGAGGGAAGCGATGCGACAGAGCAACAGAACAGCGCAGGAACGCGACGACGACATGACGAGTGTATGGAGCGGGGAGGAAGACGCTGGGAGACGCCAACGGAATGACAGAAGTAAGCACGGCACGACCGCGACGATGAATACGAAGAGCGAAACACTGAGAAGGGGAGCGAAACAGAAAGACACACGCACCACCCGACGCTACAGTCACATCTCCATCACCAAATCGTGCGCGGGTCTGACAGTACACTACAATACTTATATGCCATGATCGTACCCATATACACATATTTTGTATGGTAGTGGTACTGTCTGAGTACACCATGCATATCACACCCGGTATGCAACGATCGTACGCCGCAGGCAGTCCGATAGCACACCGTCATACAGACGCGAGCGTGCGATCGTACAGCCCACCCGAATGATAGCAGCTCATGCTTAGTGTAACCTCGGTTCTTCGATCACACCAAGTCTTTCGATTCAAATCCAGGGTATTGATGGCAACTACCTAATACATCAGGGAACACGGTATCGAAGGGCGAGCGGCCAACACGGAAAGCGAACCAAGAGACTACACATGCAGGACGAACTGAAAACTGATCACAGAGCGAGCCGCTTGGCCGTGCGCGAAGCAGAGTAGGCAGCTGGAGCAGGTGAAGAGAAAGAGCGAGGGGAGGGAATGCGGAAGGGAAAGCGAGAGTCGGAGTCGGGAGACGATGCAGGATGGATACACATGAGAAGGGACAGACCTACCGATACGGTCGAAGGTGGCTAGCCCACGGAACGGCTTGTGTTGTCTTGGGAGACGATGGGCAAAGGGTTGCCGCGAAGGAGTGGAGGATGCGGACGGATAATGGATAGGATGGGCAGGACGGTGTGGGCGCATACGATCCAAATGGACAAATATGGGACTCACCGTGATGCACAGGTGAGTGCAAGGTGAGAACGGAGCGCAGACGCGCTCTCGAGTTACTATATGCGCATGTAGTCACAAACTATAAGGCATACGCACCTGCTTCTGATCTGTGAGTAGCCCACGCTGTACATAGAACCATACGACTCATCAGCAGAGCGCATATATGCGCTCATTTTCCCGATATCAAGCGAAGAGAGACGTACCTCGGCATACCGCGCACCTCCGTCGGCGTAGACCTCCGCATCCGAGACGAGTCTGAGTCCGAGTGCGGGGCGGGTCGCATAGCAGAGGGCGCGACGATGGGTAGAGCTCCGGAGTTGATAGTGGTGGTAAGAGGACAAGGAGCGAGGCCAGCAGAAATAGCGTGAACGAGTTTTAAGTAGCGCGCAGTCCAGAGACGCGTGACATCATCCACAGAATGCGTGACGTCATCCCTGAGTGCTGCTTGCATCCCCCTCGCCGAGCTCGCCAAATGAGTATTTATCACACTGTCATCCATGTATCAGCATGCTATATGCTATCGCACAATTGTCGTACGTCGTAGCACCAGAAAGTGTATGGTCGTCCTCGGCGCCTGCAGACTGAGACGATCATGCACTGTCATACCACTCGCGTGTGCTATCATCGGCGTTCATCCTCGGTATCCCACGACAGCCTGCTCTCAGACTATCCTCAATTTTGCGATGTCGAACATCTCGATGTCCTCTTCCGCCACCTTCACTCCCTCCACCTCCAACTGCTTCAGCATGTCCAAATCCCGCTGCTTTAGCTCCCTATGAGTCTTCGAGCTGGTAACGGGCCGGAACAGGTGACGGTGCGGCACGTTCTCAATCTGGCCCTCCCAGGGAACGTACTCAGTAGCAGGGTCGAAGGGGGGAAACGGAGTGACGTGCACTTCGTCTGCCAGTCGTACCAAGTCCGCGCTCGTCGGATACTCCGCTTCGCCTCTGCTGAGCCGCCGCGCAAACTCCAACATCTGGTGCCCCATGACGAGCGCATCCTCGCACATCTCGCGCATGTCGTCGCGCAGCCGACGCAGTTTTTCGACGGTCATGGGATCGAGGATGTGAAGGTCCCACCCATCGGAGAGGTGGTGGTCTTCGAATGTGTGCTCGAGGCTCTTGGGGGTGGGTGGGGCAGGGTCGATGACGACAGACCGACGACCGGCGGCATCCGTGCTATACGAGCCCTCATAGAAACGTACGCGCATTCCGATGGAGGAGATAATGAAGACCTTCGAAAAGAGCGGTGCAAACTCTCTCGCGGCCCTGTCGCGCATGATGGTGTGGATGCGATCGCGAATTTGCCGATCCGCGCTGTCTCGTTGCTGCCGCGAGAGTAGGTGGCTGCCCGATTTGAGCTCCAGAACCAGAAGCGTATGGTTGTCACGGAAGATGGTGAAGGTGACCGAACCGTCGACAGCGGTACGATCCCCAGCCCGTCCAGTGGCCGATTGCTCAGCAAGGACAACGAACCCCTGCGACATCGGGAACATGGCATGCAGGATGGCCTTCCAAGCCCGCTTGGTCAGCCGTTCGTCGACCCCGGGCCCCTCGTCGGGAACGTCCAGCCACAATTTGTAGTACATCCATTTGAAGAGCAACCAACCCCTGAGCCTGATAGGGACGTTTAAGCAAGGAAGTAGGTTGCATCATGAAAGTCGCACCTTTTGCGCTCGTAGATCTTCAGGAAGCCCCATGCCATCTAAGTGCGTCTCTTCGCTCGCAAGGATATACTTGAGGAGAATGCAATTGTTGTCGAAGAAGCAAAAGGAGGGACGGGAGCGCGGATAGTGAGAGGGGAACGTCGCCCGAAGGAATCGCTGGAAATGTCTGTCGTGAGCCTGAGAAGCAGAGGTAGTAGACAAGTGTGTACATACCACGCAGTTTGATGATGACTCCTTCAGCGGAAGGAGCCTCAGGAGGCCGCGCGACGGTGGACGGTCCGAGTTCGTCAGCGGAAGGGGCCTCAGGAGGCTGCGCGATGGTGGAGGGGCCGGTTTCATCACGCCCGTCAATGGTAGGCCCAGTTCATCAGAAGTTCCCGAAAACGCTGAGCGCGCTGAAACGCGCTGACAGCGCTGGGGGCGCTGACCGTGCGAACCTGCGATCGTTCGTTCTCCACGTCAAGAACGAGCACTACCTACAGTCTGAAATTTGGTATGCACGCTTATCAGTATGTGACCTACGAGCATACCAAGTTTCAAGTTGATACCTGTGGTGGTGGCTGAGCAATAAAGCCTGCGATATGCAGCCATATCTGCGCAGAATTCGCTCTTGTCAGTCTTATAGTAGCGTTATATCGCCATCTCAGACAACAAAACGTGGGCATAACTTACCCCGGTAGTCCTTGAACCAGTTCTGATACTTGAGGCTGGCATAGGATGTGTGTGTGCGTGGAGAGGAATGAGAAGGTTGAGTGCGCGCGTTTCGGCGCTTATTCGCGCTGAGCTGCTGGCGTGCTGAGCTGTGCTGACCGCGCTGAGGGCGCTGCCTCAGCGCGCTCAGCATTTCTGGGAAGTTCTGATGTTCAGGCATGCGGCGACGCTCGAGTGACCCGCAGCATAGTATACGAACACTTGCCATAAGTATGTGTGAGTGCTACTATGAGTCTGCAAGGGATATGAAAATTGGAGGTGCATCTAAGTGGTGGTCGTAGACGTCGCCTGCGCAAGTGTGCGGGCTGGCACACGTAACGTTGGTTGGCGCCTGAAAATACCTTCCTCCTCCCAGTCTCATGGTTTGCTTGATCGACTCGAATACTCAGTAGTGTGTGGGCGCCGACCACGGCATTCATCGTGGTCGCGCGTGATAGAAGACGTCGCTCCCTCGCTCGCTCCCACCAGCTCCTCTAGAGAAACTACTACAAGCGGCAGGTGTCCGTGCGACGGTCTTTTTGCTTATCCACCTTCTCTCTGATACGCTTAGACGTTTGTTTCGTTTCGCGGTTGGTTGCAGACTGCGCCATGTATTGTTCCTCCTCGTCTACCTGAACAATCACTCGGGGACGCCCCATATGCTCACATACACGCGCTCGCCTTTTGCTATTTGCGCTCGAGCTTCGGACGTCCAGTGCCTCGACCTCATCTCCTTGGCCAACTCTTCGCCTGCTTCTCCAGTACCACCTTCGCATAGCACTCAGGGTATGACGAGGTCTCGTTGCTGAGTGTTACCTCCAGCATCGAGTGCACCAGAGTTCCTGACTTAGGCCGCTCGCGCCAAACGTCTCTTCAGCGCGCGGACTTCCTTCTGATACTCCTGAATGAAGGAAATGTTAGTCAATGTTAGCGGCGAAGGTGCATATCTATCGACATCACCTGCTGTTTCGTCCAAATGTTGACCATAAGTCCATCGTAGACATGCATGGCATCTACCAGGTCTCTGAGGCCGACGATGGTACCATCTACAATCAAACTTGCCAGAGGGCAAATGTTGCCAAAAGATTCCAGAAACTTCTGCGCAACTATCTCAGTAACGAGGAGATTACACATGATCACTCCTACCTTGGTGTCAGCGATCAACTGCGATTGAGTCGCAGCTTGAGTAACCATCTCAGCGTGAAGATGCCCCATACGCAGTAGACGATCGTTCTGCTCTTTCTCTGATGTCACAGTCGGTGGGTTTGTCTTGAGACCCCAGCAAATCGACGAGGCTCTGTCTCTGACCATGGTGCGGTTCAGTAGTATCGCTTCAAGTCGCGCAGCCAGATGTTCTGCTTCTGCCTGTGCTGCAGGCATTGGTGGTTGCGAAAGCTGTTCTGAAGTCTGCAGAACACGTTCGAGTTGATCCTGCGACATGTGGTGGTCAGTAACATACTTATGCAGTCAAACCGACGCTCACCTGTGGGACTCTATCGGTTGCTCGCACAACTGGTTTCAGTTCTTCGTAATCTTGGTGATTCGACTGAACCGCTCGGTAAACCACTGCACATTCCTCTGACAAGCTGGTTTGTTGGCGTGTCGGGAGGCGGCTAGACACGAGTTGTGACCGAATAGCAATCTGTGGGCATGGTAAGCAGACGCATGATGTCCAGAGAACTCGACGACCTACTTCATTGGTGGCAGCATTGAGTTCAAGAACAGTATGTTCAAGGTCGTTGAATGTTCGCATCAACTCAACGCTTGCATTGTTTGATCGAGCCTTCTCACCACGTACTCTCAGAGCTGCAAAAGTCTCCTCGTACTGCTTCTGATTGAGGTTGCGGAGTAACCCCTGCTTCCACACATCTATCGCACGCACGGTGGAACCCGCGGTGAAGCTCAATTCACTGTTGACGATTAGCCCGTTACGCTCTCTGATCTCATGGAGGAACTGACCTGCGTAGCTCGTCATCTAGGGTTTGGGCCATGGAGAGAATTCTGTGTTCAAGCACGGCAAGGGGGTTCGATCTATTGGCGTCAGGAGGATGGGATATTGGGCTGGCCATGAGGAGGTAAGAGGGGGCACTGGGTATTAACGCTAGCAGCCACTGCGAACAGCGAACGTACTTATCGGAAACCGTCCGCATCGCTGCAGTCTTCTGTCCGAGCTCGCCCAATATGGATATATCACCCACACCCTCTTCATCATCACTCTTCTCGTGCTTTTGTGGGCAATGAGACTGCTACCGATAACGCTGCCTGGCGAGGATCACAGAAGAAGTACAGGCGGAGACAGCTCCGATGATCGATATCCTTGTGGTATGGACATGATGGCCTCTCCGTACCTTTCCAAGCACGATTTGTCGGTCGCGCAAATGCGGGGTCTGAGAACGTCGCACATCGCCGCGTGCGGACGAGCGAGTAGCACAAATCGTTCTATACGAGTCATCAGTAGAGTCATACAAGCTGGGCCGATGTCCACTGCGTGGGTCTGTGCAGCGCGGCAGTCCGTCGCTATCCCCGTGTGCCCGTGGAACCATGAGACCTGCCCCAGATATCTGGCATTCTGTTCGGACAGCGGAGGACATGCTGATTCCCGTGTGCCCGTGTGCCCGCGCGTTGCGTACTGCCGGCCGCAGCGGGATCGGCGCATGCAGCGGGGCTGTCGTCGGCGCATCCAGGAGCGCCGTGGCCGTCCGAGGGGAGAAGGAGAGCGAGTGGAGGGAGGGATAGAGGGCGACGGGTTCTTCACGCGGGGACATCGTGTAATCATGGCGAGGTATTGAGCAGCGAGAGATTTGGCGTCACGTCGTCGAACAGCGTGGAAGACATATCTGTCGTTCAAAAAGCGACGGGCGCTGGAGGATGTGGGCGTGGAGGGTGGGAGCGTGGAGGGAGCCTTTGCCAAGTCAGTAAGCATGCACGCGCGAGAGACTGTCCAGCGGCACGTACAGCTACACCAGTAATCGTCTACGCGGTCCTGGGAGGTCTCGATCGACTGCAATATGCCGGAGGCTTCGTCTTGCAACAGTTTTGCAATAGGGGAAGGTGAATGGTCTTGCTATCGGGCGAGTCGCGTCTTCCTGTCGTCCGAAGGAGCTTCCGTGGGCCCGAAGACGGTGCCTCGTTTCCACCGGAAGTACACACCTACTGGAACGAGGTTATCCCCGTTCAACTACCCGCAGATGTCATCGCCACAGAGGGAGAGGAGAGAGCACATCGAAGGTAGGGGGAGGCGAGAGGATGAGATGGCGGCTGGTTCGGGGAGGAGCTGCGACCAGCGACAGGATAGTGAAGCGGCTACGCAGAGAGATACGCGTTGCCGATACTGTTCGGACCAGCGTCTTCGGACACGGAACTTTCGCGAGCTTCCCGGAGTCGGATCGTACCCTAGGATCGTACGAGGAGACAATCACTTCACCTCCAAAGCAATCAGAGAGGCTCCTGCACAAGAGCAACGAGCTCGCCCGCACTACCCGTGGCATCCTCTAACGTCGCGTGCAACCACTGGAAGTGCTCCTGCTTGCTGGAACATTCCATTTCGGGGAAGAGATAGGTCAGAACCAGGAACATGAGCGTCTATGCGATCGGAATAGGGGTCCAAGAGCTCACGCGCTGCGAGCACCATGTCCGGCGTAATCCACAAGCCAGAGATGGACATGCTGGGAGCCAAGTTGAGCGTGTCCAGGACGTTGGCATCACTGGCCAGCATATGTGCGACATAGTTCAGAGAGACTGGTGGGACGAGTGACCGGGCCTAGCAAGGAGGACAGTGGCATTTTGGAACAACCTGCTGGCGAACGTGTAAGTACAATTCAGGCTGAGGGAGAAGTCGAGCGCGATGACCTGTATCGCTGCGGCGCCCGCTGGACTGTCCAGCTGGTGAACAGTACTTGAAATAGACAAGACCGGACGCATATTGTAGTCATGCATGTTATATCGCCCTTGTACCAATACTCAATTAGCTGCGCACGAGCGATTTGACTGCGAACATTGTTCATACCTGGGCCGGGCATCCCGTGATAAGGGGCTTGCACGAACACACCTGCCGTCTCCCATGTGTCAGGGCATTGTGAAGACGACGGTGTGCCTACATAGCCAGCCTGACCGCTCGCCTCACGATCTCGGGCGAACTGCGAAGTCACCATCAACCACTACCGTGTTTACCACAGAAGGATCTACAGAGAACGAAGCGGGGTTACCCTGTGCAGAACAGTTGAACCGACGGTAAGCGAGATCGCAGGTGATGGACACGATCTGAACCCACGCGCACAGCTCACGTACTATGACCTCGCGCATGAACGCAGCGCGCGGCGTGCGTCTGGAACGACAAATGGATCCAAAGGAGTTGAAGCAGGGAAACCTGACGAGTCGGAGGACGGCGAGGTCGCTATCATCATGATGAGTCACCTGTCCCTGCGACATACGCATAGTGGACAGACTTGCCTCAGGTCGTGCCGACAGGAGAACGAAACGAGTTCGAAGCACGGTTCCTCGTCAGCGAGAGGAAGCTGCGCGATCTCATCATAGACGCCCTGCGATGTGAGTGAGCGAGCCGTCCCAATGAGTCATGTTGACGGCGTAGCGCAGGGAGGCGAGGAGAGGATATATCGGATGAGACCCTCAGCTTTCACGCATTGCACGAAAGAGAGGTAGGAGGCTTACTCGATGATGATAGTACCATAACTCACCGTTTACCATGGAGCTGCCGCAAGATATCGTCTACATGCACCTTCCTGATGACCTGTTGTCCGCGTAGAGACTCGCACGAGTGACGGAACGCGCACGTACTATGACCAGGGAGGTCAGGCAAGCGCCGATCATGGGTTGGGCAATGGTGGTGTTGTCCATCGCGGTGGTCCTGATGTCTCTGCGCTACGCTTAGACGGGCAGACGCGATTATTCGCGTTGAGTTGATTGGGGCGATGCTAGCGTCCACGGCGGACGCACGTCTCCATAGTATCTGATCGTCCCCGCGCAAGTCTATGTATACACTGCTACAACGACTCTGCTACGGGGCAGCGAGCAAGGTAGAACGACGCGTCGCTCATGCATTGAGCTGAGAAACGAAATGAGGTGAGCTAGCGCACGGGCTGCTGTGAGGGTCAGGAGACACATACATGAGTATCGAAGGATGGAGCTCGACGTGACACGTGCCGCCGTGTGGTGCGCAGGCACGGTCGAACGGTGGGGTAGTCCAACTTCAGAGAGCAGCGTACTAGCAGGATAGCTTGAACTCGGCGGCAACGGATGGCCTCGAGCCAACACAAGTTCACTAGAGGTACGATGATCAGTGGACCGCAGAGTCTGTGATCGATCGCAAGACTTGCAGTGGGTGAGACCGGGGCCGTGGGCGGCGAAGAGAGCAACGGCGCGGGAGGAGACGAAGTGCGCATGAGGGGGGAATGTGCGTGGAGGAGTGAGGGAGAGGGGACACGGAGCGACTATGCTCGGGTATCGTCAGCGCAGTAAACGGTCCGGGGTTCGAGCGGGACGTACCAGAGGAAGCCGCCTCCTACGACAGAGACCGCGCAGACGGGAGGGCCAGGAAGTCGTGCGCGGAGAGTAGCCCACGCCATCGCGCACGCCAGAGCTCCCGGAGGATGACCGCGCAGCAGCCAGAGCCTCCTACGCAGACCCCACGGAGCCCACTGCCAGCGCAGGACCTGGCAGACGATGACTGGACAGAGATACCGTCAGTACGCGGGAGCCTTCGAGCGTGGACGAGGCGTACCCGATCGTCTGTAATCCGAGAGCCGTGTCATCCTTGAGGCATGGATGGTACGAGAGATCGAAAGCATAGAAGCCCGATTGCGAGAGCAACGTTGTCGAGAGCGACGAGGGCGACGAGGGAGGAGGCGGCAGAATCAAGCAGCGATTTGATCCGGCGCTTGGCGCCTCCAAGTCCATATGTAAGTACTTATGTCCTAGGCTCGCACAGACTCCAAACCAGTCCGCCTTGCGTCGTCGTTCAAATAGATCCTACCAGCGGGGGAGGTTAGTATCGAGTACTTAAGACAGGAATAATTTGGAGGAATCTCAGCCACATCAGCTTCAAAACCCGAAGAACTCAGATTGAAGGCCGCAGCATATAACAATTAATCGCCGGCTCGTAATTGAAACTCCTGAACCTTGTTTTTTGAAGACGACGAAACGCGTCGTGTACGCGTCGTGTCGCGTCGCGCTATCGCGACGCACGCGCTCGACTCTGCTCAGCATGCGTGAAGCCGCGGTTGAGCGCGTACTCGAGGCTCTTGATGACAACTCTGTAGGGGTCTTCTTGATCGCTTTCCTATCCAACTCGAGGTATTGCAACCACCTGCGGCAGAAGTTCGTGCAGGAGCTTGCCGAGCTACTCTGCTTCTTCTGCTCCCTAGCTTATCTGTCGCCGGCCGTCACCGCTTTCTGCTTGGAGCATATAATCAAGACTCTTACCACTGAAGTCCGAAGCCTCGTCAAGAAGGAGACCGGCTGGCATTTCAGTGCACGCAATGCGCAGGCCGGACCCATCCTCGCGTTCTCGCTCTCAGATATGGCCCGAACACTCGAGATGCACGCGCCGACTGTGTGGAAGGTGCTCAGCGCGCTGCTGGCAAGCGATCCCGGCCGGGCTCGTCGCCGTGCCCGGCCTCAGTCAGGGCCTGGGGATGCAGGAACGGGTGGGATAGCTGGGAGCGGCCTGGGACAGGAGGACTCGGTGGAGTGGGATGAAGAAGACGATTACTGGTCGCAGCTCGAAGACATCGAGGAGGGCATTCGCAACGAGCGGGATGAAGATGGTGTTCGAGCGTCCAAACGGCAGCGCCGCGCGGGCACTCGTAACGCGGCAGCTCACCGCATCGTGAGTCTAGCGTAATTGCGTGACGCTTCCTGCACCACAGTTGACTCACGTTCTTGTGGCAGAGAATGGTTATCATCACGTCGATTATCATGATTAGCACGAACCAAAAATGCAACGCTGTCGCCAGCCTGATAGGGCTGTTCTGCCACGCAACTTCTGCACCAGAACTGTTGATTATAGTATTCGCCAGCCTCTGCATACGTGCCATCATGATCAGCGCCGAGTTCCTGAACACCGTGAGTGTGAAATTACAGGCATGGAAACCTCCCTCTGATCGCACTATCGTCCTTTAATCAGTAGCTACGACAAGTCACAGCGAGGGCCGCCCAGGTCCAACAGCCGATATGTCAAGCAGACCAGCATCGACAGATGTTCTCTCCCGCGCGCTGACATGCTGGCCTTGTATGACGGGCCGACGAGGCGTTCCGGTTGCGCCTGGGCTCGAAGACCCACCATACTAGCATTGATATGTAACAAGAATATGGGACCGCTACGGGTTGCACGGGCATAGCGCGGATACATCGCTATCCTACATCTCAGGTATGATGTCTTTAGCTTCAGCGATCTTGAGGTTCTCCCGGAGGCACAGCTTATGAAGGGCGCGTTGAGCCTGGGCCTGTTCGAGGAATCGTACGCACTCGAGCCAGCCAAGCTCATCGGTGAACTCCAGACGGTATTCAGGGACGAAGGCATGGTTGCTCTCGTTGTGCACAGCAACGTCCACCGTCAGGTCTTGCTGCGTGCGATGTGAGCGCGTGAGGAGCACGGGAGCCTAACGGCAGACTCACCTCCCGACAGCCGAACTTCACCTTCTCGTCCACCACGGAGGACTTGATGATGTCGGGCTTTGGCCCGAACGTGCGGAATATTATGCCGTCTGCAGACAGGATGAGCATGCAGCCGATCACACTGGGGGCGAGTACGAACATATCTCAAGGCAGAGCTCGGTGATTATGAGCTGAACGGGCACCTGGTCCGTCTTTGCTTTGATTGCGCCAAAGCCAAGCACGGACAGCTTGACCTTGCCATCCGTCGTCAAGACGAGAGCGTTAGGAGTTTTTGCTGCACGAGTGCAGACATTAGCAGTTGAAATTAACTGCCGGCGCTGCACTTCACTTGTCGAGGTTGGACATCGCAGACAAGAAAGAGAGCACGCCACTGGCTGGGTCGGTGTGGACAACGGGTGCAAGGAGACAGTATCTTTGGCGGCGCGCTTCGGCCCATCCAGGGGCGGGGAACACGAAGTAAGGCGGACTACAAAGGAGCCGCGCCTATGTGGACAAGGTGATACTCCTTAGTGCCCTTGTACATTGTGCAGCGCAGAGCTGCTAATCCCTTTGCCATGGCCAGTCAGGATACGCTGATTGCACGCTGCGCCGTTAAAGATAGTCCATGCCGCCGCTTGAAGCACCCCCACCACGTCTCTGAACGCCACTCGATCGAATATGCAGTCTGCTACTGCTTGGAGGGTACTGTGCGTATACTCCTGCGGTGATTGCAGACGTCGTACGCTTACCAATGTCGACCTTTGCTAGGTTCTCCGAGAATATTGTGTCTGCCTTCGCGTGGGGAAGAAATGTGGACGAGCACACTACGATGGACGCGTGCTTGTCGCTGGTCGAAAGCTCGGATGAGGCTGGTATGTGTTTGACATGCCGTGATTTTGGTCGCTAATTCATGTCAACAGTTGTCATGGTGGTCGTTGGTGCTAACCCCGGAGACATCCTAGTCTTCGACTTCGGCCGCTTCTGGGGCATCTCGCCGCGCGGTATGTTCTCCTCGTACATATCCTCGCTTTTCCAGTCTAACTACCGCACTAGTTGCCGAACGCTGTCACCTACCGTGCCGGACGCGGAGGACTGCTCCTTTTGTTCCACACTGCGTTGTCGCTAGACCGGTCCGAAGCCGCCTGTCTCCCCTATCGCGGCCCTGCGACGCCCGGCGCCCCCACGCTAGAGCAACTTCGGGACCTTGGCTTGGTAGCCACGCTGAAGCTGGTGGGCTCGTTCCTTCTCGAGGGACCTACCGAGGCAGTGGCTTCTTCCTCCCAGTAAGAGATCGCTCGCCACAGTGGAGAGAACCGATATGACGCATACCTACTCAGCGACTGGGCTGGATCCACCGCTCGCCCTCCTGCACCGTTCCCTTGGCATTCTGTCGCCGGGTCTGTCCATCAGGATGTCACCGGCCGGGACACGCCAGCTAGCGGCCTCACCGACCTCTCCATACTCAGCGCCAGCGACTTGAGAGGCTCTATGAGAGAGGCCGACGAGGCGGGAGCCGGTGCCACAGTGTTCGCCATAACGCCGAAGTGACCGCTGCGAGGCCCCGAACTTCCGGATGGTTTCCATGTATTTCCTCTGTATCACTTGTGTACCATATCAGACCGCCCCAATTGACGTTAGTCCACCACTCTTGTGCCTGCCACCTGCTACGACAACCCACCTCCGCCACTCTTCCTTGCTCTTTGCGTCCGGTGTTTTATAGAACTTGGTTGTAGAGGCGGGACCGGCCCCGCCGGTTCCGATTCCACAGCGTGAACGGTGAGATGGCTGGTAAGTCGTGCTTAAAGTGCATGATGTTCACCTGGACCGACCATAAGTACTGAACTTCCGAGTCGCGAACGTACTTCTTCCGCCGGCCAGAGCGCTACGGCTCGCATTGCCAGTGAGTCGTGACTCGGGTAACATGGAGGACTACAGACGGAGAAGACGCAGTACATGATGCGGTCGAGCCGTGAGTTAAGCAATGAAGAGGGCATCACAATCCAGCTCACAATGCACGATGGGCATGATCCCGGGCTATGTACTAGAGATTTGCACGAAGGGCAGCGGGCGAGCTCGACTCGGGGCTACTCATCGCCCGCTCGTCCTCGCTCGCAGAGCTGAAGGCTCAACCAGCGGATTGATGTGATCTGAAGACAACGCAGGCCGTCCTCAACTACTGTACTTATTGTGGCAGAGGCTGAGATCTGAGATTTAGTAGAGTCTGTAGAGAGGACGGCGTGTGGGGACCCATGCGGAGCGCACGCGTAGTTTCATTGGAGTGAGTGTCTAGTCACGCTTGCGCTTCGACCTCCTCCAACTCTGGTCCTCATCGTCCTCCTCGTCGCCATCGGATCCATCGGCTTCAGCCTTAGCCACCCCTTCCTCGAGACACGCTCGATCTTGCGGAGCCTCGCGCCTTTGCCGATAACGACGCCGTCGGCGATGACGCAGCCTCTCGGTACACGGACGCCCTTCCCGAGCTTTGCACGCGAACCGATGATGCTGCCCTCGACGACACATCGCGCCCCGACTTCGGTACTGTCCAAGATGTACGCGCAGATCTGCCCCAGGGCCGATCATACAACGCTGGCTGATGACGGACGCATGCACAGGTAGTCCGACGAGCGAGTTGTTGCCAATCAATTCTGACAGGTCCTACACCATAGGATCCCGGGTCAGTGTGCGATCTTGAAGGCTTCTCACCGAGAGAGGATAACGGAAGTTCCTTCACGATGTACTTG
>WJSG01008705.1:0-20802 GCA_016618145.1 Sanghuangporus lonicericola | reverse complement strand
GTCGAGCATTGCTCCGCTCTCGCTGCACAAGTGCTCGTCGACGCCCCTGCTCGTCTCGTGAGTCTTTCCTGATCCCCCTCGACGATCAGTCGTAACAAAGGGGATGATCTATCTTAGATCTCTCCGTCTTGAGAGGCTGTCTCTTTCTCAGCTGTCGAGCGAGAAAGGGATATCTCTGGTCCGTTGTACGGTTCTTGTTGTATGGGGTTCTCTGCACTTAGATAAGTGGAGAGGTAGAAGTTTTCAGTCTAATGTTACGCTTTCGAGCATGACCTTAAACCGAAAGGTCGTTCTGTCCAACTACCGTGTTGAACTCCTACTAGTCCCGGTTCGCTTTATCGAAAGTGAACACTAGTAAGATCGGTTGAAAGCGAGAGATCAAGCTGAGAGCTTGGTGTATTCAGAAAGGAGGCTGAAAACTGGGGGTCGCTCTGAGACGTCGCGCCTTATATACAAGTTGTGAAACTGCGGAAGAATGTTCTAGTACTTGTAGAGAAGCTTCTGGTAAGTACTACTCAGGTCCGTACTCTTCTGAAGTAACAACAACGAGAATGAACCAGAATATACGAAGAAGGTTCTGGAGACTTGCCTAACTAGTAATTCAATAAGACACACTTGTCATGTGAGAGTAAAAGTACAAGTCCGTTACCGATAACTTGGATATGGTCGTAACAGGAAGCAGGCTATGCAGCCGGAAACATACCTGTAACATAGAAGTGGTTAGAACACTCAAAGTGGAAGGAGGCCCGACTTGCCTTAACAGGGGAACAACAGCGCCATAAGGCGGGAAGCCACCAGACTGCATGAAAGAGGCAGGGGATGACATGAGAAACAACATACCGATGGGACAGAGGAGGATTGATCTTATCTCTCCACAGATAAGAGAATTGTTGGGAGAATTGACGAAGGGTACGGGCCCAGGCTGAGAAGCCTTCGCATTAGAGGTGCAGTTTCCATGGATCGGGCAGGGCTAATTAGAGCGTCACCGTGGGAGGCATAGGTATACGAGCAGCGCAGAGCGCATGCTTTTGTTGCTTGAGGTCAGTGAGAAACCTCTGCTTTCACTGTTGCTATGTATCGCTCTTGCCAATACTGGTCAGAGAACTTGGGATCAAGGTTGGATTCCATCATTGAAGGATAGAGTGTGAGCCCAGGGCGACATCCGAAGCTGCAAAGGCATGCTTCAGACCAGGAGTTGGAGAGTACTGGTGCGAAGGGAGTGGAGAATTGTGAGAGTGGTACCGGTGAGCCCGCAACTTGCCACTTGAATTATGTTGATGGTCCAGCGGACATAGCGAGATGTGTATGTCTCGGACATTGGCGGACAAGTATGAGACAGGCTCTGGATGTTATGACTTCCCAATTTGTAAGAAGATCACCTTATAAGGTAATTTTTGAGGGAGCCATATGCTCACCTCCAGAAATCGCCTTTTATGGTTGTAGTGGGGCTTCAGCATTTTCAAACCCCCCAGATATGCCACCCTATATGGCCAACCAAGGTTCTGAGTGATTCTTGAGTTTACTGGGCACTATGTGGCCGTTGAAAATAACACAAAGTATTATTCACAAGGACAACTTAAAAGTCCTTCATAATGGGAAATGGCCCTCTGAGCCGATGGCACAAGGAATCTGGTGCCGAATGCTATCAAGTTGTTCTGGAGACAGCATTACCAGCTGCAGTGACACGTCCAGTGTGCCAACCAGCGGCACAGAGCCACAGTTTCTCACAGTTGGATATTAACCAGCTTGCAAGACATGTCATTTCTCACTCTTTCCCTTCACTCCCATCCTCCTGGGCTTTCGGTGTCTTTAAATCTGCGCTCCCCTCCCTTCCTCTCCTCGGACACTGTGCCCTCACATAAAGTCCGTCCTTGCTCGCTGGCTGGCTCATTGCAACGTCATTGGGGACTCTTCGCCCTGCTGCTTGTTACTTGCCATGTCACATGCTCTATCCTCAAAGTCCCGACTCCAAGGCTCACTTTCTGTCTAGTACCGCTCCCTCAGGCTTTGGGTGTCATATATGTAAGTATCTTCTTCTCTGATGCAGTACAGTTCCTGGCTCATTATCATCTGTAGTATTCATCCAGTGGGTATGTGCATGGTGCACTTGTCAGAAAGATAAGGCTGCTGTCTAAATATATGTCATACATTACAATGGCAGTTGTATTGGTACCGTGTCATGGTCATTGCAGGCGTTTGGAATACCCCGGGATGGTGTGCGCCCATTTGTGCTTAGATCTGTGCCAATCCTCTTAAGAGAGCCCTGAGACCAATTCTTAACACACTCACGAGAATCTGCTTTCTCGTCGAGGTGATGAGGGCCATAAAATGAGTTCAGCATAAGATGATGTGGGCTAATTGTCCGAGATCAAAATTCTGGAATATGCCTCAACGGCGCCATACGGCTGTGTATGGTTCAAGGTCGGCTCTGATTTGCAAACAGTGCTCGATCTGGCCAGCTCGAGCAACTTGATCTGTGGATGTGTTCTCAAGTTTGCTCCTCCGCACGCGCGTAGCGTCCGTATTCTCGCAGTGAGTGTTCCCTGCTTATGACTCTACTGTGGTATTGACCGCTGTAAAGTTGGAATGATACAGTCACTGTGTATGAGGGGCACCTCACAAGGGCCAGGCGAGGCAATGGGAAATGAGCTTGCTGGGGCAATGTGAGTTGCACTCGTGTCATTGACAAAACACACAGTCATATGGTACAGTCATCCCCTGCCTACTGGGTGGCCCCACCCAGTGGGTGGTTACTTGATATAGCAATGCCCAGCGTCTGATAATGGATAGGCACCCGTTCGAGTCGCGCACAGTTGCTCTCCTCTTCCAGTTACACTTTGTACATGTTGCACTCGAGATACTCCTCTAATGTTCACTCTAAGCTCTTTGAATGATTGGAGAACCACACAGTAAGATTTTCACTGTCCAGGAGAAACTCAAAAGTGCCCGGAATGCTGTAAAAGATGCTCTTGCTGCCTACCAAGAGGGGCAAAAGAACCCTTCTGGCCCTCGAGGATGAGCACATGGGCTCAAACCAATTGCAAAGGAGTACAGAGTCCCCTCCACAGGTTTTCACACACCCATAGCACCCATCTAGACTGTCCCTGGCACGAATGAAAACTCTATGAGGAGGAGGAGGAGCTCTCAGGGTTAGCTAAAGAGGTCAGAGACCTCTTTAGTGAGGGAGTGAAAAGCAATTGGTGAAAAGGTAAGTACTTGAACTCATTATACTTGCGGCACACTCTGCATGGTGCCGGTTGCAGTCAAAAACCGAGAGAGAAGGGTCATTCGTAATTTAACTACAGAAGTAAAATGTAATGGTATCATAGATTACAAAGCCTGCAGGGATGTCCCAAGCTGAGTTACCAGGACCGCCCGGAGGGCCATACTTATAACAATCTCTTCGACCAGCTGGATAAATTCCAAGCTGTTTTTTGAATGGTCGCAGTGGTTTGATCAGCAGACCATTGACAAGGCATGCGGTCAGACGTGCATCCTTTACCTTGATGGCCACCTAACCCATACCATGCCCGAGTGTGATGACTATGCGGCTGACCATGGAATTATCATGATTGATTATCCGTCTAAGTCTACATACTGTCTTCAGGGGTTAGACTGTGTTCACTTCGGTTGAGCAAAGGCACCATGGACGCTTCATGTGCGGCAATTTGCAGATGAGCATGGCTATCAGATGCAGAAGGAGGACTTTCTTCGTGTCCTTAATGGTGTCTGGACGGAGGTCTTCACTGCAGAGAACAACCACAGGGTGTTTGTGGTCACTGAGCGTACTCGCCCAGTCCAACCAGAGTGCATCTCTTCGCAGATGATGGCACCAAGCCAAGAGACCTCAACACAGAGCTCGTTCCATATCCCTCCCTATCCGTAACACTGCTTGTCTCATCACCATGGTCTCCAACCTGGACTCCTCGACTCCCACACGACATCATGTCACTCGCAAGACAGAGATCACACTGAACATCTTCCCTGCATCCATGGCTGTCAATCCCAATCTATTCACACCTCAGAAGTGCCCGCTTGCCATCACACGTCATGTTCACCTGGCTAAGCTCGATTTGCCCACTCGCTGCACCATATCCAGCTCTTTACATTCCCTATCTTCACAACTTGTGCAGCCACCAGATGTCTCTGATATAGGCTACCAGTGCTAGGCAGGAGCACGGGTCCACCAACCCGCGGCAGGTATGGGTTCCATATCCGGTACCCGTCCAAAAGCCATACCCTAGACGCTGTACCCGTCGGCCATACTGACAGCCAAGGCGCACAGAATTGTCCAAAATTTATTCATGACTCGTCTCGGCCCAAGTACATCAGCAGAATAAGTAAGCGCTACAGTTCTATTCAAGGTGAAAGCACCAACCCCATGGCAAAGACAGCAACATCAAAGAAGCGCAAGAGTGCGAACACTCGCAGATGCCAGCGCGCGGATACCCGAGCTAAGTCTAAAGAGCCAATCGAGATCTCTGACTCTGGATCTGGATCTGAGAGCGACTCGGACCATGATGAGGCACCACAAAAGAAGAAGCGGCGTACAACTGAGGAGGAGGAGGCCGAGGCGCGCCGCAGTGCCAGCATCAAGGATGAGGAGGAGACCTCTTCCGAGGCTGAGCTCGGTACGTCGTGACACCGGTGTGGCTAAGGTACTACTAGCTGACCAGCAAGGATGTCAGAGGAGCTGAGAAAGGATTGGGATGCATCGGTGTACACCTTCTACTCCCAGGACGTCACCATTGGGTACGAGAAGGGCCGGCGCTACCATGGCTTCAAGTGTCTTGCCAAACACTGCAAGCTGAAAGAACCCATCAAATGGTTCCTCGACAAAGGCGACCATAGCTCGACCGGCAACCTCCGCAAACATGCCAAGAAATGTTGGGGATTGGAGGCAATTGAGGCGGCAGACCAGGCCGAGCACGTGGAGGAAGTATGGCGAACAATTGTCACGGGGCTGCAGCACAACGGCACGCTGACCGCGCACTTCGCAAGGAAGAAAGCTGCGGTCACTTACTCGCACAAGCCTCACACACGCGCCGAGACTCGGTGAGTGGTAGTCTGCATGGGAACGTGCTGCGGTTGTTGACGTATGATGCACAGTGTCGAGATTGTGCGATGGGTGTGCGAACAGCTGCGCCCCTTCGCGACGGTAAGTGATCGCGGGTTCCAGTGCCTCATGAAGACAGGCCGCCCGCACTACTACATTCTGTCGGCGACGACGGTGTCACACAACACGAAGGCGCTGTTCGGGCATGCTCGGAATTCGATTGCGGCGCTCTTGCGGGACTACGAGGGCAAGATCAGTTTCGCCACGGACGCGTGGACTTCTCCCAACCACCGCACGTTCGTGGCGATCACTGCTCATCTAAAAGTGAGGGGTGAGCCGATATCCTTGCTTCTGGACCTGGTAGAGGTTGCAGAGGTACGTACTATGTGACTCTCCGGGAGTGCAGCAGCACTGATGCCACTTCTTCGCGGTAGTCGCATACCGGCATTAACCTTGTGGCCGCCTTCGCGAGTGTCCTGAAAGATTTTGGGATCAAACACAAAGTAAGTTGTCTAGTCAATACTCATCTGAATAAGCACTTACGTTCGCGTGCAGATCCTCAGTGTGACGTGCGACAATGCAAGCAATAACGACACGATGACCGAGGAGCTTGGGAACCTCCTCCCCGAGTTCCAAGGTGACTACTCGCGCACGCGGTGCTTCCTGCACATCCTCAACCTGGTCGCCAAAGCCATGCTCAAGCAATTCGACATTGCTGAGGTGAAGGATCCTGAGGCCCTCGTTGACGACGACGTACGCAAGCTTGCGGAGCTTGCTGAAGAGCTTGCGGAGGAGGAGAGGGCGACGGCAGGTGAGTTGCAGCAGGAGGAGGGGGAGAATGCGGGTGAGCTCGAGGATGATGAGGATTGGGTCGATGAGGTCGAGACGTTGGAGGGAGAGGAGCGTGAGGAGTTTGAGAGGAACATCCGGCCTATCAAGAAGGTCCTAGTGAAGGTCAGTTCTGCTGTTCGATGTTCAAAGACTGTCAGGACTCACCCCGAGGCCACAGGTACGCAAGATTGCCTTCAAGATCATACACTCCACCACGAAGTTGTTGCCTGCCTGGCAGAAGATCCTCGAGTCCTTGAAGTTGCGGGATAAGCTGCTGCCGTGCGACGTGAGATGGAACTCCACGTACGACATGTCGCGTGTTGTCATCCAGTACCGGGAGGCCATGGAGATGATCTGTGCAGACCGCGGGCTTGGTTTGCGGGCATATATGAGCTCTCGACGAGGGAGTGGGACATATTGACCCAGCTGCGGGATGTTCTCAAGGTACGTGGCGTGTCCAAACATGTTTATTTGCGTTTGCTTACAAGTATGCCCACAAATGCACAGGCCACCCGCCCATCCCCTCATGCGCCTGCCCCTTGTTTCTCCCCATCACACCCTCATTCTATCCACACACTACGTTCGCCGTTCGTCAATCTGCCCGACGCTGGTCGTCGTCATTCGTTTTCAAGGTCTTCAAAGATGCCACGACTTTCTTCTCGCGCGGCAGCCCAAATCTCGCCAAAGTCATCCCAGCGATGGACATGCTCGACACCACCCTGACCAACCAAATCCGGGATGAAGACAAGTACGACTCCGCCATCCGGACATCCCTCGCTTGTGCCAAAAGGTTCTGAACCGGTCCGCAATATGCTGCAAGAGGAGTTCGATCGTGCGTACAAGAACTCCGGACCGAGCACAGCGTCCTCGTCATCAACAGCCGGTGCGTCCTCGTCAGCAACGGGCGGTGCATCCTCATCGGCGACGGGCGGTGCATCCTCATCGGCGACGGGTGGTGCATCCTCAGCGGTGGCGACCGGTGCGTCCTCGTCATCGACACCAGTTGCGTCCTTGTCATCGACCCCGTCGGGATCTTCCTCTGCTGCCAAGTCATCGCACAAGAAGGCAAAGTCTCAGGCGGTGGCACCTGAGGTGAGATCCCTTTGCGTTGCAACAGTTGCACTTGCTCATCAGAAACAGGAAATGAACATGTTCGACTTCTACACATCGATGGCCGGCAAGGTCGATGTCGCCACTGGCGATGAGATCATTCGCTACTTCTCGATGCCCATCGAGCACTTATCTCTGCATACCTGGTATTTGTCCGTTGTTCCTTCATGCTTGGTCGCAGCTGATCTATCTTTAGGTACCTCCGTAGATGTCGAGCGTGTTTTTAGCCGGGGACGGCATGCGCTCACCCATGTGCGGAGCCATTTGAGTGCACAGTCCACTCGCGCTCTGCTCTGTGTTGGCGCATGGTCGCACCTTGACCTGATCCGGCCTGCCGATACCCGTGCGGTCACTGCTCTGTCGGACGTCCAGGACGATGGGTCTGATTATGAGATGGAGGAGGGATGGGACAGGATTGAGCATGCCTTGGCGGTGCGGTGACTTGGACTTGGTTCCGTAAGCCAGTTAGCATGTTCATTTTGTATCGTGTTCGAAGTCCCACCCTTGCATACAACATCCCATGCATCATGTCTGGTACCCCGCTCTCCTTGTTACTCCCCTCCACCCCCGAACTACGTTACCATGGGCCCCACCATCGAGTCATCGAGTTCCGGGAGTCCCCGACAATTTTGGTTACACCACATCCCACACCGTGCTCACTCGACTTCGGGCCTTCACCGTCTCGCTGCTGTTTCCGTCTCTTCCTCGCACTCACCATGTTGTGTCTCAACGTTGCCCGCCTCCTCGACGCTGCCCGCGAGCCAGCCCCCGTCGTCGATGGCAATTACGCTGTTTTGCTGCAAGTCAACGAGGACACATGGTCAAGCCCTGGGACTACATCGCGCACCGTCCATGCTTGCATCGGTCCTGTCGAAGAGGTTCCGAGCATGTCGGTATGTTTCCATTGTACTATCTAGGCTGGAGCACGGGCACTGAGCCCCATGTAGCGCTCCTACAACGACATCCTTCATGAGCGCGCACCGTCGCTCAGTGCATTCATGCACTGGGTACGTCTTCTGGACGAGGAACACATCGCTCTGCCTCAAGACTGCACCCGTGACCCCCCGTCACCGCAAGATCATCCTGGCATTCAGCACTTTGTGCGTGATCGCAGCACGGCGTGAATGTGCTGGCTACGACCGCACAGTCCTCGCGGCTCGCTGGACCACTGCTAGTGTACGCCCTGGAGATGTCACGCCTGAAGAGCTCTCTGCCCTCGCACGTTGGGCTTGTTACGAACAGCCTCCCCGGTACTATTCATTTCCTTTCCCAGTCATCCTATTGTTCGATCACCATGATTCCCATGGTCCCTCTCACGCTATTGTCTTCATCCATGATGTCTCTCACGCTATTGTCTTCTGACACCATTGTTCCCTCATGTATATAAGACCACCAGCGCTACCTGGGGACCCTCAGTTTCGACCTCTTGTCCCCAGGTAAGCCAAGCTGTACTTCGCTCTGTAGATACCTCTCTCAATACATCTTGTCCCCAGCCCTGATCGTCGAGCACTGCTCCGCTCTCGCTGCACAAGTGCTCGTCGATGCCCCTGCTCGTCTCGTGAGTCTTTCCTGATCCCCCTCGACGATCAGTCGTAACAGGGCTCTGCGCCATCATCTGGTACGGTGCTTTCTCTGCGCAGCTCGTCATGTCTACTGACCTCATGTCCTCATAGGACTGGTTGCTCGTGCTGTGTGAGGAGGCTGATGAGAGGCATCGCCCAGCCTCGTCTTACCAACAGGTTGTTGTTAGCCAGAACCAGCGAGGGGTTGGGTTGCGGACTTCGAGGTCATCGGACAGAGTCTACCCTTTGAATGTAATGCTCCATCCTGCGACTCGGGCTGCTATAGAGGGCTCAGATGATGATGAGATGCTGGGGTTAGTTGGGCTTGAGGACTCCGACAATCACAACGATATGTGAAGTAGTACTTATTGTTGTAGTACAGTCTTGATTCTTGAAGTGTGCTACCGTGACTGAATCATTATGGCTACGTCTATGACTTGTACCCGCCGGGTTACCCGTGAGGGGTACGTACCCGCGTGATACCCTAGCCAAACCCGTATCTTGCGGACCCGCGGGTGCACAGGTCGGATATATGGCGGGTATGGGTACGCTCGGATATACCCGAGGGTTACCCGTGCTATTGCCTAGTTACCACACACCTTCACTGCTACCATTGGAATCTGACAACCCTGCCATACTTCAAGCTGAGGATAGGCAACTCCAGGCGAACCTGCAACAAGTGCAACATACCATGAGGGTCCAGAATAGTTACATGGTCAGAATGCACAGCTGCTTCTGCAGAATGAGGATTGCCTCGGACTGCAGAAGCATCTCAATCAGAAGGGGAAGCACAAGAAGAATTCTCACCTTGTGAAGTACCTCAGCAATGCTAGACTAGGGTAGCATGTTTTCACGTCTGTCGAGTTCCGAGACACCATTTGCTGGGATCAGAAGGCCACAGAGAAGAACGATCTTGCTATATTCTGCAGGGAGATGCTTGCAGCAGCAAAGCAGCAGAGAAACCAATGGCGAGAGGAGCTGAAGGAGAAGTGTCGGTCGCAGAATGAGCAGGTGCAGAAGGAGTGGGAGGACACGGTCACTGAGACCCAGATCACAGAAGGTTCGAGCCATCAAGCCATGCCAAAAATGACTCGAGCTCAGAAAGCGAAGACTCCGGAGCAGTACATTCATGCAGTTGAACAGGCTGAGACGCTCACTATTGAGGGTGCCTCGACGCTGCAGGAGATCATAGAAGACAGCCTCTCCAAAGATGGTCGGAGGCAGGCCATCTTGCATCTTGGAGGCTCCAGCAAATTGATCTTGATATTCCTGACAGCGACTCCTCAATGGATTAGGACAATTTTGGAAACACTTTCATCAATGTTGTTATGTACATTATGTGTATAGGGACCATGGATATCGTGAGCGACTCAAATGGGCGCCGCCGAGGCATTACTATATCGAGTAACCACCCACTGCGCGGGGGATGACTGTATCCAGGACTAGTCTCATGTTACTTCACTGAGGCTCGCTTTACCCTTGCAAGATGATCGAACACATGATGCCCCAGACCAACACATTGCGAGAAATCACTCACCTTTGGAGAAAACCCCGATGAACGCAGAATTCGAAGGTGTCCATGTACAGTCATTGCAAGAATAGGGCAAAATGGGGACTCCTCTTCCATCAACCGCCACCATGGCGCGTGTTCTCACGGTCCCTGGCTGGCTGGAGCAGCCACACGGTGCCTGCAAAATAATCATACGATGAGAGACAAACCCCGCGACGTGTCCTCAAAGAGCCTCTGGCTGGACAAAAAACGATGGGGTCAGCCCCTTAGTGAGACGAGTCTCACTTCTGCCTGAGGGCAGCGACGTCTGTAATACGACGCGGGTCTCGCAAGAAAGCGACCCACATGCTCTAAAGGAGCCGCCTTGTGTAACAGGCTGAAAACGATAGGAGCGTGCAAGCTGCTGTGTCAGCCCGCAGAAGAGGAGGAGCACGCTGCCCATGAACTCGAACATGGGCGCCTCACAAATCGCAACCCGTCTCGGCCCGCACTGACTGGCCACGACTTAGCCTGCCCGCCCACACCCGATTCCGTACTGCTCCGCACTGATGTCCCACGATCACGTGACCTCCGAGAACATACGGGAAGACAAAAGGAAAAGAGAACAGAGCACCCTCCGCTGGGACCCTCTTGCCCCAACTTCCGCTCCTTCATNACCCTCCGCTGGGACCCTCTTGCCCCAACTTCCGCTCCTTCATATCCGACTAGAGGGTACGATTGGGCGTAGCCCATCCACTCTTTCATAAATTATGTCACGTGAGCACCTAACTGCAAGTTGATCTCTTTTTCCCACTCTTATAAGTAAACACTTAGTATTTATGCATGGTACCGATTTTAATGCCACGACTGCACGATCACCACAATGCCCTATGCAAATAACGAGACTCGCAATCGGGGACGACGCGAACTCAAAACACAACGCCAGAACGCAACGAACACAACAACCGTCCTCATACCCCCACTAATTCCTCCCCCCACCTCTCCACCGACTTTAACCCTCTTCGCGCAATGGACGAGTCAAGGGAGCCCAACTCCCAGAACGTACGAAGGAAAGAGAGGGATGCACGAGTACAGACTCGAGGTACGGCCGACAGAGGCAGTTGTGGTGGGAAGGCGAGTCAAGGTCCTAGCTCTCGCCCCAATGGCGTACGTCCTGCCAGACGTACCCCCAACACAGCTGGACACATACGACCCTCACGTCGTCGGAACGGTCACGAGTATCAAACGGATAAGTGAGAGCGAAGGGGAATTTGCGACGTCTGCTGAAGCCTACGAAATAAAAATCAAAAATAACTGTCAAAATAACATGGTGGAAGGAGTTGTGCTGAGAGCGCCCGAGGAGATGCTCCTGGAGTGCCAAGGCTCGGAAGACCCGGAACGAGAGGGACGGAGGAGAGGTTCCCAGACAGAACACCGAGACGGAAAGGCATTGGAGCGGAAGGAAGGACGCCCGACGGAGCGCCAGAGCATGGAGGATGCGGAACGGAAGGGACGGAGGAGAAGGTCCCAGGAGAAACACCAAGACGTATCCGGGGAGATACGGGACGCTCGGGAGGAGCCGCGCCAGACAAGACGCGGAGGACGGGCCGACGAGGAACAGCGAGAGCGGAAAAGGAAGCGAGGGCCGGCAATGCCGGTGGCCGCCGGGACGCCTCAGCTACTAGTCGGCATTCGCCCGTGGCCGATAGAGGAGACGGTGAACTGTGATGGCGAAAATTGTGAGCTGGGAGACGTAATGATGCGAGCAAGAGAGTAATTGCACTGTATACGAGGCCTGCTCGAGAGAAATGACGGTGGAACACGCGCCGGGCCGGAGCTGAGACATGGTCCAAGAGCTGAGAGAGTGTGGGAAGCACGGGCAAAGCCAGAGCGAGCAGCTTGCTGCAGGAAGAAGGAGCGACTGGAGTATCAGGACTGTATGAAGTAAGCGAAAACGTCAAGATCAACGACCATCACGACAAGGAGTAAAAGACGTACATCGGAGGCAGAAGATCAAATGCCCGGTGTCACGAACAAATCGAAGGCAAAAAGAAGCTAAAACATCTGTCGGCCTTCTCCAGCTGGAAGATGTAGGAGAGGCTGCTGAGAAGAACGAATGAGGCGAGTAGCCAAGAGACGGTCGCACCTCGATCAGGCAGAACGTCCAACCCCATCAAGGGAACAGAAGGCTATGCACTTGAAGCCTAAATGACGCGACGGACGTGATGACATAACCCCAGACCGGCTCGGAGGGAGCCACCCAAGTTTGGAAGGCGAGGCAGCCAAACAAAGCCGGCGCTAACGCGCACCCTGCCTCACGCTGCGACACGACGCCCGACCACCATGACGCGATGAACGCGCGCCAGATGGGCAAGGCTACTGACGCCCCGACATGATTAGAAGACAACGAAAGCATCGCGAGGCGCGAAGAAGGCGACGCGTGATGGTATGCAAGCCTCGCGATGCAGAAGGGCGAGCTGACTCTTCTATCCGCCAGGACTCTGCATTTTTGCCCCATCTCCGGCTCCCCCCACAAGTCGTGCCTACAGCCCACCAGCTCGCTGCACAACCTCTCTCGAACGATGTCCGACTTGATTGCGACCACAGGCGGCGGAGGCTTCACTCTGCTGCAGCACGCGGACCCTGCTACCCCGTACACTCCACTTCCTCACGGAACTCCCCACGTCTTTGTCGCTGCCACACCGGATGGCGAACCGATCGACGAAATACCGATCGCGACAGAGGACGAAAACTCGGACAACGAGTCTGAGACCGGCATTGTTGACGGTGTGGCGGACGTCTTCCAGCCCCCGGGCTTGATGACGCAGCCCATGCAGAGGATGGCGCAGGAGAACGCGAGGCAGGCTACTACCCTGGACACCCCGCCGGCGAACCAGCTAGCCATACGGGATGAGTGGAACGACCCTCCGGTGTACGACTTCAACACGACAGGCCAGCCTGTTCGTGCCGGCATACTTACGCCTCGGGGACTATGCTTCCTCGCGAACAACACGGCTGGGACGGACGTCGATGCGATGCGCCTCCAAGACTTCCAGATACAAGCTCTCCACAACATCACGGAGGCGGAAGTTGACCTAGCTGCGGCAGGAGGTGGTTACGAGGTACGAGACGCCCTCTCGCTATGCGAGCGTTCCTGACTGCACGCGATTAGGCAAGCGGGGACCGCGACTCGCTCTCCTCCCTCCCGTCGAGCTCCCCGATTCGATGGAGCTCACCTCTCCCGACGTCCTCCCCGTCATCTCAAGGTGAGGAGATGGAGAGCGACAAGACACTTGCTGCAAACGACAAGAGCCTCAAATCGCAATGGCTGAAGAACGGAGGGCTCGAGGCCAACGCGCGTAGCTACATGGACATAGGACGCCCGGCCTGCACGGACACCTTCCAAGGTGGGAAGGAGGGGAACGCTACACGTACGCAAACCCAGAATCCGCATCTGCTCGCCACCCCTACTCGCCCTCGCTCGCAGACAGCAAACAGTGCTGACATGTACTGGCGGCACGTTGAAACGCCATGTTTCACAGAACTCGCGCAGCACACCTCGGAGGCTTTCCAGCCGGCTGCTGAGTTTGTCGACAGGCGTGGTAAGCGTGTCATTGAGCATCCCTCTGTGAATGACATTGGGAACAATAGGAAGCGTTCCTTTGGGGGTTCGCCGGACCCGGAGGACACATCTAGATGGCAGCGTCGGCCGAGACTTGCAGGAACGACGCCGCTTCTCAGAACTCACGCCCGACTGCCTATCAGCGACGCGAATCCGTGGGAGAGCACGAGAAGGAATGGGAGGACAGGTGTGAGGGATAGACCAATTGCTGCTACAATTACAAACTCTACTCCTACTGCTCCTGTACATGCCACTCCGGCTCACGAAACTCCTCTTCACACGAATACTTCTGGGCAGCCACTGACTCTGCACGATGCTTACAACATGCCAGCAGCAGCGGACCAAACGTCGATGCTAAACTCGGTAGCGAGCCACCCCCGTGAAAACGTCCTGCAACCTCCGGACCACGAGATGGACATGGACAAGGACAACGTCGAGGAGCGCGACAAGAACATCCCGGAGACCGAGGGACGTGCAGATGCGGACAAGGAGAACCATGCAGGACGCAAAGGAAAAGGAAAAGCACGGGATGTGCAGGCCGAGCAAGGAAGGAACGAGCGGCCTATGGAGACCCAGGAAGAGGATGGCTGGGACGAATCGGAGATGCTGGAAGCGAGGGGCCAAAGCTTGAGGCAGGCTATGGCTGATAGATCGCGGACTCAGCGAGGAGAGTACTACGGGTCGCAAACACGGGGCCGCGAGTTCGTACACTCAGGCAGGCCCCGCCAAGCGCACCCGGAAGCGATTGCCCGCGCACGCCGAGACGAGGCGGGACCATCGGGGTCAAACCGACGAGGAGCGGACGCACGAGTAGCGCACGAGTTCGAGACGAACGAGTGGGACATCCCGACTACGGCACCCAATCGGAACTACGACCGGCCCATGCGTGCTGGCCAGCCTGGACGCAGCCAGTACCGTACTCAACTGGAGTATCGCGCCCACTCGGAGAACCGCGCTCAGTCGGAGTACCGACCTATGCCAAACACTCGAGCTGCAGCGTACCTCGCGCACGAAGGCCCAGGCATCTCGCAATACGAAGACCGCGCAGGCAGCGCGCAGACGATGACACTGGCAAGTACTGAGAGACGAGGACATGCTCAGCTCAATCGCAACCAATGGGAGCAAGACGGAACCTCTGAGCGCATTCAACAGTATCAACGACCGCTCGAGGCAGACAACACCTACAACTCGGAGAACGATCACGAGTCGTTCCGAATGGACAGGGACACGAACCTGGGCTTCCAAGACCAACGCAACTACGAGGACGAGTACGACTATGGCAACTACGACGACAGGATGGACGAGGAGGAGGACGGAGAGATTATCCCAACGATTCTGGAGACCCAGCCGCAGCACGAGGACGAGCCGATGGACGTTCCGGAAGGGGGCTTCCCTCGGATCCATCACGACGACCCCGAGTCCGCGATCAGAGGGATGGCCGCGGAATGGGTCCAGGAGGTGTGGAGCGACCCCGAACACGGACGTCCTCGTAGATATCTACAACTCCAGATACTCTGAAGACGACTCTCTCAATTGCAGAGTTGCGGTAGCGCTCCAGAGGTACATGGAGCGTATAACGGGTGAGCAAGGGTTTGATGTCGTTCCCCCTGAAGCAGAGGCAGGCCCACGGTCGAGAACACGCGAACGGCCTGCTACATGGGTTATCCACGGCCTCACTCCAGCAGGCGTGGCGAGCGCCACAGCAAGACGAGTATGGTCTTTCAACGAACTGTCTTTCTTTACAACACCGCGCACAACGAGGATGCCGTCTTGGATCTGCATGCTGGAGGGCTACCTTACCGAGAACACCATGAAGATCAGGAACTCGATCATCCGGGTGCTCGAGGAGCACGACATGCGAACATGGATTGCTCATATGGTCATGGCGAACCATGAATTCAGAGGACGGCCCGTCGGCGACACTGTAGATGCAGTCATCCGGTCTACGCGCATCGAAATCCTCCAGATGGGCAATGGAAATTATCTAGCCAACGTCTTCATCAGCCCTCCTACGAGAATAATTCGCGAATGGCGACGATGGACGGCGGAACTGAGGAGCCGCAGGTATCAAACCTCCGCCAATGGAACTGGACGCGTCCGTCACATCACCCACTGCCCTGGATGTCGCAGTGTCAGTCATCTAGCGCACCTATGCCCCTTTCCGCACCTCCAGGGTTGGAATGGGCCGGAGCAGGGGGAAGGGGTCTTTGGGGAGAACCGCCGCGACGACTCGAGGAACGAATCGCCAAGGAGATCGCAGAGGAGCGGGCAGAGAGGTACGAGGACGGAGACGGAGCGTGGCCGAGGAAGAGGCCGCCCACCTGCAAACTACAAAACGCCGCGTGGACGCAACCCGCGGAATGGAGGGAACAACAGAGGCGGCGACCGCGGAGGACGCAACCAAGGAGGCTACCGCAAACACGACGACAAGGCGGGACGCCGCCGCTTCTGAGCAAAGGGATAGAGCATGAGAGAAGCAAGGACGGACTCAATGGAGCCAATGAGTAACGACTGTTTGAATGACTGAGGCTCGATGTAGAATGACGCAACTGGGAAGTAACGAGGAACGTAGCTGAATAGCAGTAAGGATATGGTGATGAGGAAGGACGTTAGTCGGAGGGGAACCAGCAAAGCAGCTAGTAGGATGCGAACGGAAGTAAGACAATCTCCCGAGAATGACCGTCGGGAGGGGAATGCTCGAATGGACAAGGGGACAGGTGCGCAGCACCCTTTGGAAGTTCGGAGCTGCAGGTCACCTGGGAGCCCACATATACTGGTCCAATGGACGCAGGAAAGCTCTCAGTATCAACAACGGCTGGCCTATTCAGGCCTGGTGAAGCCGAGCATCAGCTAAAGTTTCAGAAGGCTACTGCTGCGACACGCCTGATGAAACAACACCACCCGGGACACAGGGAAATGTGACTGGGAGTGGGTGCATGGTCGTGACCCACTCGACAAAGCGACTGCTACCACACAACAAAACTTATCACACAACACGGTTGAACGTACAGGAAATGGTAATCTGCGCTTCGACGGGAGGAGAGACAGGGGAAGCAGTAGTACCGGCTCCGCTGACGAGGACCCTCTCGACGAAAACGATGGTACAACAGAGGCGCAAAACGAACGAATGATGGCAGACGGAGATGACATGGTGCGACTACGCATCGAAGAAGACACAAACCGAGGAGAGCCGTCGAGTGCAGTCGACGAGAGCGTCCAATCAATCGACCAAGAGGGGCAGAGAAGAGCCCCAGCAGAAGCAGATGAGTCCTCGACCTCACCAGCTCACCGCGCGAAGCGGAGAGCTGCAGAAAATGAGAAGAAAACGACCTTGAAGATTGCATCCCTCAATATGAACGGCTACGGCAACTTAATTCGCAACCACCCTGATAATAAATGGGGACGGATCTATCGGATGATGTCAGAACAACAAATCGGCGCCCTGCTCCTTCAGGAGACTCACCTGACGGAGGAAAGGAAGGCAGGCATCCAGAAGATGTTCTCAAAGAGGATCCACATCTTCTTCTCTGCAAATCCGGAGGCACCGACGCAACGGGAGGGGGTCGCAATTGTTCTGAACAGTCGATACCTGAACACCTCAGAGGCAAAAATGACGGAAATAGTGCCAGGCCGGGCCATTCAAGTTGCGATCCCGTGTCTAGGAGGAGACGTCAGACAGCTACTATGCATATACGCACCCACGTCAAATGGCACAACTGAGCGGAAACTCTTCTTCAGAGAAGTGCAAGAATTCTACAGCGGGAAACCGGACTTCCCGAGACCGCACCTAATGGCGGGAGACTTTAACAACATTGAAGACCATATAGACCGCCTCCCAATAAACGAAGGGCCGGACGCGTCAACGATAGCACTGGACGACCTCAAAATTGAGCTAGGACTCATGCTGGCAGATGGATGGAGGATCACATACCCGTCGACTCGGGATTACACCTTCCACCGAGGCTCAGGACCCAATGCAATCTTCTCGAGGCTAGACCGCATATACGTGACCCCAACGGCCTTCGAGTTCACACGAGAATGGACAATAAGCGTACCTGACATCAAAACTGACCATAGTCTCGTAAGCGTCCAGCTAACCTCAGAAACTTCGCCCGTGGTTGGGCCTGGACGCCAACTCTTTCCACTGAAATTACTCAAGGATAAGAAACTAACCAAAGAGATCAAAGCGAGGGGAGTACAAGCAGTCTGCGAACTCACTGAACTCCAGAACGCCGGTGTACGAACGGAAGAAGCCAACGTGCAGATGATTCTGTATCGATTCAAGGTGGAAGTCATGAAGAAGGGACGCGCCAGAGAACGGGATGTAGTACCACAACTCCTGGCGGAAATTAGAGAGAATGAAAGGGAGCTGCAAAAAGTCAAAGCGAACCGGCGATTATCTGAGGAAGACAAAGCAGCGCAAGCTGCAACGCTGACAAAAGGAATTCGTCAACTCAAGCAACGCCCCTTCAAGCAATTGCAGCAAGACTCGAGAGCTACTCACCGACTATTCGGAGATCGGCCCACCAAGTATTGGTCTAAACTTCATCGCGAATGCGCCCTGCGAGACGTCATTCCCTACTTCGAGCGGGAAGGCCAACTTGGAGCCTCAGGCGAAAAGACCTATGAAACAAACTCTGTAAGGATGGCAGAGATGGCGAGAGAACACCACATCAATGTCCAACGAGACGGCTCAAATTTGAGAACTGCAGGGGAAAGGGAGAAAGATATCGCCACCGCGCTCAGCAGTCTGGAAGCCAAAGTCACGAACAAACAAGCAGGGAAGCTGGACGAGGCGATAACGTACGATGAATGCTTGCGAGCTCTTCGCGGCGCCAAGAACGGGACGGCGCCAGGGTTGGACGGCATCCCATTTGAACTTTGGAAAGCGCTGCATGCGAGGCACATTGAAGATGCACGCTTCCCGGAAAGGACGGACTTCAATGTGGTACGTCTATTAACAGCAGCCTTTGAGGATGTACGTCTGCACGGCGTCAGTAGACGAACCTCGCTCGCGAAAGGCTGGATGGCCCCAATTTACAAAGAAAAAGGGGAACGTACGAGGATAGTAAATTACAGACCAATAACACTCCTGAATACGGACTATAAGCTGCTTAGCAAGGCAATGGCGGTCCGACTTGCTGACGTCGCGCCCGCACTGATACACAAAGCTCAGACGGGCTTTGTCCCTGGAAGGAAGATTCAAAATCATACTCAGCTAGCACATCTAATGATAACATGGGCGGAGACAAACCAGGAAAACGGGGCCATAGTGGCGCTAGATCAGGAAAAAGCCTACGACAAGATCGCACACGATTATCTCTGGTGGGTCCTTGAGAAGTTTGGCATCCCTATGTCCTTTGTACGACTCGTCCAATCGCTATACAAGCATGCAGAAACATCAGTCATGGTAAACGGGATGCTCAGCACCTCGTACAGAATCTATCGCGGAGTGCGCCAAGGCGACCCGCTGTCGTGCCTTCTGTTCGACCTAGCAATTGAGCCATTGTCTGCGCTAATCCGGAAATCAGACATCCAAGGCTTCAGCATACCAAGATGCAACGAAGTACTAAAAGCAGTACTCTTTGCTGACGACACGACGGTATATTTGTCCATCCGGGATGACTTTAGTGTGCTCCAGAACATGCTAGACACCTGGTGTTCAGCTGCAAAAGCACGCTTCAACATAAGTAAAACTGAAATCATACCAATCGGTACCCCGGAATTCCGAGACAAAATGGCGACCACGTACCGACGAGAAGGGGCATGGCACAACTACCCTCGAGGCGTCCATGTCGCGCAGGAAGGGGAAGCGGTACGAATATTAGGGGCCTTTTTCAGCAACAATGTCAGCCAAATAGATGTATGGTCAGTGGTACTCACAAAGATCGTAGCAATCAAGAAGCCCCTCATGCATGCGATGGAGAGATGGAAGGCAGGACACGCGACACTCCATGGCAAGAAGCATGTCATACAGATGATTGTAGGAGGTATGACGCAGTTTCTCACCACGGTGCAACGGATGCCCGACACAATCCGCGTGCGACTAGACAAGATTATCCGGAACTACCTCTGGGACGGACGGTGCAACACGCCGGTAGGAATGAAGCACGTCTACCTCCCTGTCTCACAAGGCGGACTGGGAATACTCGATCTTAGTGCGAGAAGCGAAGCAATTGACATAATGTGGCTCAGAACGTACCTAGACTTCAGTACAGAGAGACCCCTCTGGGCATACGTCGCGGACGATCTACTAGTGTCGCATGTCACCAAGGATTGCCGGCCAAAGGAACTCGAGCTGCGCCTCAACCCCTTCACACAAAACTGGAAACCCAGGAAACGAGGCCTCTTGAGCGAGCTGGACGGCATGATGAAGGTAGCACGAAAATTTGGACTGCGACTGGAAGGCCTAGCGATCTCGAGGAATATACAAGCGTCAATGCCGATGTGGGATCACACGTACGCGGACAAGAAAAGGCTGGGACGGCTGACGGTCCCATCCAAGCTACTGACCTGCTTGCAAGCCCAGCACGATGCAAGGACAGTAGGCGACTTCATGAGGCTTGCAGCGACCCTCAGAAATAAATCGCACCAGCCGAGGCAGTCCTGCAAATGCACAGATTGTGAAGAATTAAGACGCGAAGAAGGATGCAAAGACCCTCACCGCTGTGCAGCGAGAGCGAGAGAAATACTCGACACGCTCCCGCCGAAATGGAACCCACAACATCGCCACCTGGAAGACTACGAAAGCAAAGTTACGGAGGACCTAAAGAGGGAAAAAATTGACAAAGGACTCGTACCTTTCGACCGGAAGATCACAATCTATGGCGACCTAGGACAAGCTTTCAGAAACTTCATGGAGGGAGACGAAGTTTCGAATGACATAACTCCAATGGAACTAGATGAAAGCAACGCTTAGATGACAATTGCCACTGATGGCTCGTGTATAAGGAACGGAGAGAGGGATGCCCAGGCTGGGGAAGGGGTCTATATTGAAGACGGCCACAGGTCTAACAGGAGCTTCCGCGTCCCGAACTGGATTGAGCAATCAAACCAGACTGGAGAAATTACAGCCACGCTGCTAGCATCGGCAACCGCGGACAAACGAACCCGAGTGACGCAAATCACGGAC